>PNEQ01047408.1:0-11175 GCA_003012365.1 Medauroidea extradentata
TTTTTTTTTTTTTTTTTTTTTTTTTTTTTTTAGGTAAACATTAATATTATGTATTTGCGTATCTTAACCATGAAATTGAAGCTGATATTTTTTACCCTTGCGTGCAAATCTATGAATGTGCAATATTTTTGCTTTCTGCAATTACCAACTAACAAATCACATGTTTGTAAACAAGCTTTGTTTCCCACAGTACTTTTCCCCTGCGGTGACGTCAGGGGGCATCAAGTCGTCCATTGTCGATGAAGAGGATGAATTGGCGGCGCCCATTTTTACATCAAAACTTCGAAGCCACCTCGTGAACACTGCAGAGGTCATCCACGCCTTCTTGTTCCCGTCATAGTCGCATGGGATAGTGTTTCCTTTGAAGTCTCTTGGTTTTTTGAATTTCCCTATCACGAGGGGCTTCATTTTGTCACTGCCATACATTTTGCAGCACAGAAGGACAGTAAGGCGCTCCTTACTCCTCTTTGCACCCTTGCACGTGTCTCCCTTCACTGCTAGGGTGTGATCTGGCATGCAATTATAAAATATCCCCAGCTCGTTGGCATTATACGTGTTGTGAGGCTCGTAGCATTTGAGAATGCTCAGGAGCATGGGCAACCACTCACTCACCGATTCTGGATTAACTGACGCACTTTGACTGGCAACTTTGTGTCTGGACACTCCATGACGCACTTAAATGTTACAGCCACCCAGTCGAAAATTTTAGGACATAAAGGATGCTTTTGTTTATCTTCTCATATTGTCAGATTCTCTCTGACTTAGTTACAAATTAAATGAAAGTCTAGTAACATAAAAATGTGTACAAAAGCATACTTTAACTATATACTTAAGTTTTTGATTATATAAGTTTATAAAATATTTTTGTAAATCATAAATAATTACCTTATGTGAATTACACAAATAACATAAACAATTAACTTAAAAACATTGGCTATAGCTATCATAATGATAAGCCTGTTTCATAAAATATGAAATGCATTGTTTTAAAAATAAACAACGAGGTACGTAATAACTGACGATGCCGTGTGACCGTTGCCAGCGACTACGTGCCACGGACTTGATGAGCGACGTGGATCCCACACAGTGTTTTCAATGCACGCCTACAAAACGTGTTTTCCCACATGTGAAAACAGAGATCCTACTGGACTTGTTTACCCAATGTCAAATCAAGTGCGACTCTCCCAAGTGCGACGCACTGGGGAAGGAAACGGCCACGTGCGTGTCGTGTAACATCAGACGTCACCGTCGATGCGTGAATGCCAAAGAACTGACGACGTTCGCGGAAGGAGTGTTTGCGTGTAGTAGATATGTCAACCAGGGTCACCGCGATCACACGCCACCGCCGGGAAACGTTTTCGCGCCGAACGCGACGCCCGGGCGCACCACGTGGTCGGGTCGGACCGACGCGACACCAGAATGGGCCGCGGGATTGCACTCCAGTCACGTGCAAATGGTTCCAGGACTCTCGTCACCTTTGCCCAATGTGTCAACTGCGCCCGTCGCGCCTGTTTCCTATGTGCAAGTGCCAGAGTACACAGGACACCCGTGTGAGGGCTTTGAACAGTTTGTGTTTCAGTGCGAACAACGTCTGTCTAGGTACCGAGTGCCACTAGAGGAGTGGGTAGAACGTGTGGCCGGGAATTTGAGTGGTGCAGCAGGAGAGTGGTGGAGCCTGTGGGGCCGCTGCGAGACAACGTGGATGGAGCTAGTGGTAGCCCTACGTCACCGTTTCAGCGCCGCCGAGGCCATCTCCAGCTGTCAGGCACAGTTCTACGGAGATCGGGAGCAGGACCTGGGTAGCACTGAAAAGTTTGTGGCCCGACAGTTACAGCTGTTCAGGAGAATCTACCCAGGTGTACCACCAGAGGCAGCACTGAGTCACATCACAGCCAAGCTACGTCCCAAAATTCAACCGTTCTTGCCACCAGTGAACGGAGAAAGTGTCGAGGGCTACGTCAGGAGGGCTGTCGTCGCCGAACAGGCCGTCAACCAGCTGACCAAGCCTCCCCGCAACAGTGGCCGATCAGACGCCGACACCGGACCACCACCACACGCACGCCGGGCGGAGGACCGGCTACTACCGCGCCGTCATGGGGCAGAGCCACCCATACCCGCTTCACGACGTCGGGCGATTGAGGCCTCGCCAGACGATAACCACCAACAGCGGGAGAGGCCGTCGCAGCCACCCAGTGCCACACGTGCCCTGTACAAACGTTCCACTGGCATGTCGACTGTCCTGTGAGGGGACGACGCCAACTGCCATCGGGAAACGCGGAATAGGGGGAGACCTACCTGACGTCTGGCCTCCCAGAAGTCGCTGAAACCACCTACCCGACCTTGACTGACCAACGCCCCTACCTGGGGACCATCACGACCAGCGTCGACGAGCTACTCCGCATCCCCGTGGAGGTCAACCGGCGACCCGCAGAGGCCGTCGTGGACACCGCTGCGAGTCACACCTTCGTGAGCCCGAACTTCATTAATCCTGAGGACATCCGGCCCCGGGTTGGGACAATACAGTTGGCGACGCACACCAGCACGGGAAGGACCTTGGGCACTACCGTCCTCGCCGTCACAGTCAGGGACCTGACCTCGCACACCGAGGCCCTGGTGGTGGAGGGACTACGTGACCAGGTCATCCTAGGTCAACCTTGGCTGCGGAAACAGGAGGCCGTCATCGAGGTGGCTCACCGCCGCCTCCACGTCGGGGCAGGAGAGAGACAAACGGTGTACGCCGTCAACCAACCGCCAAACCCAGTCCAGAACCAGATCAGCTTGGCCGAATTTCAACACGAGGTCCCGCAGGAGTTCCAACAAGCAGTCCAACAGATCCTGACGGAGCGAGCTGAGGTCTTCGCCTTCTCAGACCTACTTCAAGCGACAACCGCCGCAGAACACCCCATTCCAACACCAGATGCAGACCCGGTGTACACAGGACCACGAGGTTACGGCCTTCAGGAACAGTGCACGATACGAGAGCAGGTAGACGAGCTGTTGCGAGACGGGGTCATCGAACCCTCGGACAGTCGCTACAACGCCCGGGTCGTCCTAGTGCCGAAGAAGGACGAATCCTTGAGGTTCTGCGCAGATTTCCGCCCCTTGAACGCTGTGACGCAGAGTGCCCCACCTCCACAATTGAGCGTCGACGAGGCCTTGGCCGGCCTGGGTGACGCCCGCATCTTCTCCGTCCTAGACCTCAAGTCCGGGTATTGGCAGGTGCCAATACGCCCAGAGGACTGCGAGAAGATCGCCTTCATGACGCTAGATGGACGCCGTTTCCAGTTCCGAGTCATGCCTTTCGGCCTCAAGTGTGCCCCGGTGACATTCCAGCAGATGATGACCCGGGTACTCGAAGGCTACATTGGCGAGTTCGTGACGGCCTACCTCGACGATGTGATAGTGTGGTCTGGGACGTGGGAGGAGCATTTACGACACCTTGAGCTGGTGTTAGAACGCCTTACCGTTCACCACCTGGTGGTGGCACCTCAGAAATGTCACATCGGCAAAACCACCGTCGACTTCCTGGGGCACGTCGTCCACGCCGACGGAAACTCAGCACACCCAGAACAACTGCAAAAGGTCGCCAACAGCACGTTTCCCACCACCTGGAAACAGATGCAGAAGTTCATTGGCCTGGCCAACTGGCTACGGAACTACATACCCAACTTCGCCACGATCGCCACCCCACTGACGGATTTGCTGTCCACTCAATGGAAATACAAGTGGAATCCGAGAGCGCAGAACGCCTTCGACCAACTCAAGGCGCAGTTCACCAGGTGTCACATCCTAGCCAGAGTCGACCCAGGACGACAGTACGTGGAGACAGACGCCAGCGCCGTCGGCATGGGAGTTGCCCTCTACCAGCTGGACGATGCCGGCGAACGCCTCGTAATCAGCTACGGTAGTGTCAAGTTCGGCGACGCCGAACGGAGGTACCACAGCAACGAGCAGGAGCGCCTCGCCGTCGTCTGGGCCTTGAAACACTACCGCCACCACCTGGAGGGCCGCCCATTCACACTCCGGACCGACGACAAGTGCCTCACGTGGTTGGACACCATGCAGGGCCGACGGTGGAAGCTCATCCGTTGGGCCTTACTGCCGCGATCGTTCGATTTCACCGTCGAGCACGTGCCCGGCGAAGTCAATGAACTCCCTGACTACCTGTCACGAGAACCGAACCCTGAACACGTCATCACGGACGACGAGAACGTCGAATGCTTGGCCCCACCACCACGATGTCAACCACGATCAAACACAGGCCCAGGCGTCCTTGAATGCCATACAGCAGGTTCCAGAGCTGAACACCTGGCCAGATGTCAATACCAAGGTCCTGGAACCGCAGATGACGTCAGCTATCGCCCAGCAACTGGTAAACAAGTGTGCCAGAGGTGTGGCAGACCGTGTACGTGTGTTGGACGGCGTGATTCAGGCCAAGTCTTTGAATCCCAATGCAGAATGGAAGACGTACGTCCCGCCAGAAGCCAGAGAGCGAGTCCTAACTTTCGCATACGACCACACCCTCGCCGGACATCCAGGTGTAGATCAGACGAGACGCAACGTCGCCGACCATTACCATTGGCCAGGGTTGAACGTCGACGTCCGCAACTACGACCGTCTGTGCCAGGAGTGTCAACAAAAGAAGGCCAGGCGGAGTGATGGCGTCCAACAGCAGGTTCCACGACTTCCTAGTGAGCCATTCCAGACCATAGCTTTGGACCTGATGGGGCCGTATCCACGCACGCCGTGCGGGAAGCGCTATCTATTGGTCGTGACCGACTTGTTTTCCAGATGGGTAGAAGCCTACCCCCTCTCCAACATGCGCATCTCCAACCTCATCCAAATACTGACGAAAGAATTCTTTCCACGCTGGGGTTACCCCCGGGTGCTCCTTACGGATAACGGGACGCAGTTCACTGGAGGCCGTTGGCGGAACTCCATCAAAGTCAATCACCAAACCACACCTGCCTACCATCCTCGTGCCAACCCCACCGAACGACGCAATCAGGACTTGAAGGTACAGCTGCGTCTTCGAGTGGGAACCGAATAAGAGCAGTGGGACCAACATATCACGGACGCCCTGTTCTGCCTACGACGCCGCGCCAACGGCGCCACCGGTCAGACACCCGCCAACTTAATCCAAGGATGCAATTTGCCGCTACCACGTGAGCCACAGCCCGAACATGACTTTGACGCTGCCCCCACGGCCAGGTTTCGCGACGCCGACATCACCACTGCCAGGCAACACCAGGCAGACTACGTCCAGAGAATCACACCCACCACAACCCGACCACCACAAGCCCTGGACGTCGGCCAGGAGGTCTATATGCGGAACCACCCCGTCGTCAGGACCACGCAACTTCTGTGCCGGATTCGCGCCACGCTGGGTGGGGCCCTGCGTGGTGTGACGCCAAGTCAGCGAGACCACCTACATCGTGAGGGACGGTGCTGGAAAGTGTCGAAAAACACATCGGGATGATCTGCGAGTCGCCACCATATCCAGCGTTCCAGAGGAGGATGGGGACGACGGGACGCCGCCCCCAGACGCCGCGACGCTGGGAGCACGGGGCGAGGAAACGAGGCCAGCAGGAGAAGTGGACAGTCCACTTCAGCTGGACGACTTCTTCGCTCCGACCCCGGCACGTGAAGGCGAGATGCTGCCCCCGACCTGATGATCCCCGATCCGGACGACGAAACGCCAGACCACCGCCCACTGTCAGGGAGGTGTGGGGACCCTACACGCCCTTGGCCGACGAAGTCTTCACGGTCCAGGTGGAGGAACCGCCGGGGGAGGCACCGCGACGCCCGAGGTGGAGAAGGCGGGCGGCTAGACGCCCGTCCACTACGGAGCTGGACGAGACGATCATGGCCGACCCAGAGGCTGCGACGCCCGACATCGATGCCACCCCCAGACGCCTGGGGAGTCGCGCTGCCCCCGCCTGGTTCCAGCCCTGACTGCCTAGGGGATGCCGAGAGCCGCCGAGCGAGCCTCCTACAACAGAACCGACCAGGGAGGAGCCCCGACAAGAGCCGTACAATCTGCAGCGACGGCCAAGGCCGCCCCGCCGCTGATGCTGCCAGTCCAGCCGCCATTGCATCGCAGCTGAGCCAGCAGGGAGCTGTCCGGAGCCGCCGCCCCAGCACTCACCATAAAAACCAGGTATGCCAGCAGCCACCACAAGGTCATGTCAAGGACAGGCTTCTCAGGGGGCAGGGGGCATTTGACGTCGTCCTAAGCCCTAGGCCTGGGAAGTTAAGTCCGTCCTGACCTTGTTATGGTGTTTTCTCAGCGTGCTCCGGACCCCCCCCCTCCTTTTCACCAACTTCAGCAGTGCCGGTTAGTGCGGGGTCGTGTGCCAGCGACACGTGTGAGAGTTTGAATCGCCGCCTCCACGTGATGTCACAACGCCCCACCACCACCAACCTCACCGCTAATCAGACAGTGCTTATTAATGTAATATGAAACTAATATTAACAAACTGAGGACTGAGCTGCAGCCAGCAATCAACATGCCTTCTGCAAGAGTCATCTTTATATTAAGTCTTTTTCTAGTTTATTCTGCCACGTGGTCACACATTTCAGGGTCAGTGTTTTGTTGTACGTTAATTTAAAAGAATGTTAATCAAGTAATTTGTCATCACCAGTAATTCTTATTATTATTTATATGTCTCACAGCCACTTGACTTGTCTTTGTATTCACCTAAATTTCATTATCACTATCGTAACGGTACTCTAACGTACCCTGCCGGCTAGGAGCACGCACGATGCCATTTTTGTCTCCTAGTTCATCGTAAGTCGGCCACGAGGTAGGACGTCCGTCCCGGAGAGGGCTCTCAACTTTGTCTTTCACTGATAGTAACTGCAATAGGTATTTATATTTTATCATCATATTTTCGCCCTCTTCGTTTACCTCGTGTTTTAGCTCGTGCGCTTATCGCCTATGCTCTTAAACTTAATTTCTCAGCCTGCGCATCCGGGCCGAGGAATCTGCAGTTACGGCCGTCGGCCGCCTCCGACAGAGTGTTACCAGAACTCTACTACAGAGACTCATCTTTATTGTGTACGAATTTAATTGAACCGGCCTACGCGCCAACTTAAAATGCCGTTTAAACGAGAGAGAGAAAGTGTATTTTCATTGTGTGCGTGGCCACGTGGCGACCACTGTAACGTGCTACCTGTGTAGTTGCAAATAAAACACCACTCATCAAGTAAGTATCTTGTGAATTATTCAATAACTTGTCAGAGCTGACTATCATTCTAGTCCTAGGGCAAGGGGTTGTGTGGGTGACCCGAAAGAACCCACGTGGTGAGTTAGACAGTTTTCTCTGAGTGCTTCCCCGTTGTAGCCACCAACCACAGCATCATCCACCACTGCAGGAAGGAGAGGACCGCCAGCCAAACAAACCACGCCCTGAATCGACAACACACCGTCCTAGCCGGGCAAACTGCTAGGTGGCGCCCATTTTGCAAGCCAGCACCATCTCCGCTTCATTTTTCACCTTACCCCCCCCCCCCCTCCAGTTTTAATAATCAGTCAACTTCATCTCCAACCTAACTGAGCTGTGACATACAGCTGAAATGCGTCACTTTTTGTTTCACTAGTCTCATTTGGCTCGTATCCTGGACAACTTAAGTATGTCTACAAGAGTTCCTGTAGCTTTACTGTGAATAATTCAGTTTTAATATGTGTATAAGCTTCTGACTAAATCATGCCCACGTAAAATGAAAATTTCGACTTTAGCATGTCACTACCGGAAAACTATGTACGCTGAAAATAATTTGTGCGAGAAAATTACTATCTAAAGAGTTGTCTACAACACTAGCATAATTTCAAACAAATAAAAAATAATGTATTTTACCCACTGAAATACTCTTAAAGCTTAATCGTATCATACATATTAGCACAACTGGAGAGTGGTGGAATTTAACTATTCTATTTCACAGTACTTAAGGTTTATAACTTTTATCACTGGATTTATCGTAAATTGAGACAACTAAACCAGGAAAGGTTATTTTTTAAAATAATTTTCTTGCATTGTTAGATTTTAACTTCAGAAACGAACTAGGTGAAGGGATAACAAATGCACAAGCCAAGATTCGTTACGATTTCTCGCACCCTATTCACCTTAAACCGGCACATAACCGACTACACTACTGAAGCGACGGCAACCAGCTGCAGACGAGGAGACAATTTTTAATAGTAAATTATTTCTTCCACCCTCCAATGGATTTGAGATTAAATGCTTTCACGGCTTTCAAATACACAAGTTCTTTGTCAATTGGACACTGCTTTGAATCAAGAGACCAAGTGTCAATTTCTAAACAGCATTAAATTAAACAATAGTTAATTAGTTGTTAGTATTTCTTAATTATTGTTGTTTTATCCGTTTTACGCACAACAATATGCATATTTTCAAGCTTACTGGAGAACTGTATTTTACACAGTATTTGCATATAATGACAATTTTAATTGGCAAATGGTCTCTTGATGCGTAACACTGTCCAGTTATGAAAATTAAAATGAATGCTGATCAGTTGATCATAAGAAGAGAATACTACAAAGATATTCAGACTCCATAGCATTATATCTTAATTATTTACAACCTTTTAAACAGTGGTCATCATTCTTACAATTTATGTTTACGTGACCAACAACGAAATCAGCTACATGAAATTTAAGTAGAATGTATTTTAAGATATTACGTTCTTTTTGCTTTCTTGTCAAACAAAATTATTACGAATACGAAACAAATATTCGTACGTTCGTGCCATTGTAGGACAAGTGTACAAACAACCCACCCTACGAACTCAACGACGTACATGTTTCTGTTTGACCACAACGAAACAAAACTCACTGGTCACAACACTACAGTTAAGATTCACTGAACAAGAACAACAGTTGAATGTTGGGTCTGTCCGGCAATGGCAAACAAACGTTAGGTAAACTGAACATACCAGTGCAGCGGGAACGGGAAGCAACGGGAACGAAGGGCTGCGAGGGTTAGGCTGCGTCGATCTGTTAAGTCCCTTGCAGTATCAGTAATCCAACAAACACAAATGCAATGGGTTACAATAATGTATCTCTTTAAGGTCTCTGTGAATCAAATTTTTTATATTTGATAAAAATTAAAAATAGAAAAGAAATCATTACCGGTACTGCAAATGGCGCCCTTTCTGAGATGACGCCCATGGCTTAAGCCCTACCTGCCATACCCTAGATACGCCTCTGCCGCCAAATACAGGTTACTGCAATTTAGGTAACCTAACCTCACTTCTGCTGCTGTTGCTGCTACTACCCGCCATTTCATTACATTCATTTTTCTTTGGTTCTACGTCTGCTAATTTAACAAGCAGTGTTGTGAAACACTCTTGAGCTTTGTCTAATTCTATTTCATGAAGATTGTAGGTATTCTTCATCCTTATTTGCTTCAAGGCAAATGCTTGCTAATAATTTGCCAATTTCCTCCATCATTTATTCTATACTGTTTATATGTACCGTAATTCACCTGCATCACCAATTGTAATTTTTTCAACTGCACGTGTCACATTTGCCTTGAAAACCTTTTTCTGTGCTAAAAGTACTTCCATTTCACCTGTAGCTTATATACACACATTGGCACAATTTAAGGCCGTGCTACAATGTCCCATGCTGTGTCCATTGGACACTGCGCGCCGATTGGCTGAAATGATCACGTGACTTTGTCCCTTGTGTCCCTTGCTGTCTCTTTGTCCCATGTTTCGTCTTGTCCCATGTATATGGCAAATATTTATAAATTTGTCCCTTCGTCCTATGTCCTTCGTCAAGTTAAAGAAGAAGAATTTTCAAAACATTGAACGCTGCCAAAATTAGCTCGTAAACATAAACATTCGTATTTATAATGTCAGTCTAAGAGAAAAAGGGAAAGACAAATGCAGCATTATTCAAGCTTACACACATGCTACACATAGAAAATATTGGTCCAAACCTTGGTCGTAGAAGAACAGGTCTGGACACTCGCCTATCTAACAATGTATTTTGCTTGACCCCTTTGTTGTTTGGCTGTAGTTCGTCAAGTTACCGAGAATGTCGTACTTTTTGGCGCCGTTTTCCGGGTGGTCGGACTCAAACTCCGTCCGCTTTTTTCCATTGTTAAATTATAAAGTAAATGAAAATTGCTGGAGCCTTTTCTTAAATTTGTGACCGAAGAAAGTATTTCATAAATTGATAAAAAATACGTTTTGATAAATTGTTTATCTTAGCGGAAAGGAAGTGGGCGGAGTTTAGTCCGACCGCCGTAACATCAGCGCCAATAAAACACAATATTCTCGGTAACTTGGTGAACTACAGCCAAACAACAACGGGGTCAAATATCCAAGCGAGTGTCCAGACCTGTTCTTCTACGGCCGTGGTTCAAACAACGGGAGTGCTTGAAAAATAACTAGTCCGCCATTTTGGGCGATCTGACTAATTGGATTTAGAATGACATAATATTGTCATCAAAACTAAATGTGTATGCCAAATTTAAGCTTAATTGGTTGAGGAGAACTATTTTAAAAATCAGTTGCAAGATTTAACACGAAAAACATACACGCACTGCAAGTTATTAGTCATTTATTTTATTCGTATTCTTCTCAGCAAACTCTTTCTTTTGATACCCATGGGAGTGCATACAAAAATAACTTGTCTTAAATTTTGGGCTGTCCGCCATCTTGGTTGTGCGCCGTATTGGATTTAGAATGACGTCACTTAGTTTACTATGCATCACGGCCGTAGAAGAACAGGTCTGGACCTTAAGCCCGTGTGCCACGATGGAAGTTTCTTCCATGGAAGCTGCTGTGGCAGGTGCTGTGGAAGGTTCTGTGGAAGGTATGGCAGAACGCTGGCCGTTTTCGTGGAGGGTTTCATTTTTGGCCCGGTGCTATTTTCTGTGGAAGGAGTGCTGCAAGTTGGAAATTTTAGCCAATCAGAGGGTTGTGGTTGTCATTTGTCGGCATCGTGCTGCAGGATGTGAAATATGCCTCCAATGTTTATTTTCGTTTCTGTCAATTTGAAATTTCACCATACGGTCGGCCGAAGTTGTAAAAGTATTATGCGATAATTATGAAAAACATATATTATGTCGTTAATGAAGTGTGTCCAGGAACTGCAAGTGCAGAAGTGAAAACGAAACTTGTTTCGATGATGACGCATTTTGT
>PNEQ01047409.1:0-27986 GCA_003012365.1 Medauroidea extradentata
GCGTTAGCTGTTGTCAACAAACAAATAACATACATACAGTCCTAGAGAGGGACATAGTCGTAGCCACAAAGTGGAACAGATAAAAAACAAACAACAAAAAAATTCAAAAAATTAATTCCTAGCTGGAATATAGTCGTGTGATGAAAGACGACACAACAAAAACGAACGAGAATACAGAAAAGAGACTTATGAAAACAGGCAACATTCGCAAGCAATGGCGTATGTCCATGATATCGGTTCTATACATAATACCAACCCATTGCAAGAATCGTTCAAAGATTACTTCTTTTAATCAGTTTCCGTTCACGCGGCAAAAAAAAAAAAATTGCTAGGGACTTAAAAAAAAAAAAAAATCGCGTTTTCTTTCGGGCACAAGCTAAATTTTAATCAACCTAAGTTCGTGTTAATATCGCAATTATTGATCCCTGACCTCTTTGGTACATCATGGATGGCCAGTAGTAAAGAAGCAGCTAAATGCATCCAACCATGTGGTATCATTGTATCAGCGAACAGCCAATGAGAACATGTCTGCAGATATTCTTGCAGACTGGTCTACAGGTCAAAGATCCAGCGAATTCCTGTATAATGATTGTGGAATTTTGAACCGCTGTGCTGGAAGACGGGCTATCGTATGTCGGTCTGACGGACGGATGCAATGAGCAGGGACCCCTGTTTTACGCGAAAAGAATTTTGCCCCACTTTGTCTCAGTGCCTTACGTGCACATCTGCAATTCTGCTTCATAGATATTGGCAGCATGTCTTTATAAAGTGACGCATATCATTTGACTGAGCCAATTACAAGAACATTCCTTCAACAACAAGCGTCTGTGATTTGCCGGTAGAATCTCACGCAGAAAATACTGTTTTGTGGTGGCTACAAAATGTTTTGTCAATATGGACCTCACGAAAAAATTTTGTGGTGGTTTACAAAATTTTTTTTATAGTCAGTGCAAAACTTTATTTGGAACAGCAAAAAAATGTTGCGGTCACTACAAAAAAATTTGGTAAGGTCCATTACGACAAAATATTTTGTGGCGTCTAATAAGTATTTTTTCAGAGCAAGGTGCATGACAGTTAAAGTATCCAATCGCTGACCACGAAGCAGAACTGCAGATGTGTACGTAAGGAACCGAAACTAAGTGAGGAAAAATTATTTTCGCGAAAAACAGGGGTCCCTATCAATGAGATATTATATGCATCACTTCCCGAGCAGACATTACTCATTTCCGCAGCAGAAGTGGAAATATAGGGGAATTATAACAAAATATCTTAATAGGAGTACGACACGTAACGATTATGTGCGTATTTCAGTACCCTACTTTCATTGCGAGTATTAATATGGTTGCCATTAAAGGGCGAGGCATTATTACGTTAATTTTAAATCATCTTTATTGTTGCGGAACTTTTTCAGACATAATATGCGTAATTCAAGGCGAGGTAAACTAAAACCTTACTGTAATATTTTTTAATAAATTCTTTCAATTAAAAAATGAAGAAAAACTAAACATTGCAAGTACTTCGCGGGTACGGACTCTGCCAAGTGAATCTAACATAAATATTAAGTAGAAAATACTATTTTGTAAAAAGTCGTAAGCCTCTTAGTTTACGAGAACATTTCTGAAATTTTGTATTTTTCGCTATTTTTAGGAATTGTTTTCAAAACCACAAACATATTGTAGGCCTATAATGTTTTTTATATTCTTCAAGCCGTAGGCCATAACATGTAATTTCAATGTTCATTATTTTATTGCATTATGTTTACCGGTTTTCACGGTATGCATGAAGTAAAAACGTGCAAAATTCGCTTTGGAATGCCATCATGGGAAAACTGGCTGAGTTATTTTTTAATTGTAAGGTGGCAATGTATTCCCAAGTGTCTACAAAGCGAACGTTATTTCATACAAACATACAATGATGGTATCTCCCCAGGTGACTTGCCAGCGACTGTTGTGAAGAGCTGGTGGTGGAAGCGTGGCGGCTGGAGGGACGGTATTGGTGGCGGTCAGCCAGGGGGCGGGGCCAATACAACCACAGAGCTATAACCAGGTCATCGGCTCCATCAGGTCTCTCTCGTATCTTCGTCGCGGTTCACATCTCTCCCGCCCGAACAACGCGGTCAGCGGGCCACCGTCACCGCACACACACAGAACAGACATCCCTACAGAAGACAGCCTACCCCATCGCCAATAGCTAAGAATACCTGATTTTCGAGAAAACAATTGTGCACCGACTTGGGTCGACGCATTTTTCATGCACAACTGCAGCTCTGCTTCATAGTTATTGGCTGCGTGTATTATGTAGAGACGTCAGTTATTTGACTGAGCCAACCAGAACAAGGTTACTGCGACAACACAGGTCAGTGATTAGCAGGCAGAACTCCAAGACGATGAGAGTTATAAACATCCAATCACTGAGCATGGAGCTGAGCTGTAGACGTGCTCGTAGGACACATAAACAATTTGCTGCAAAATCCTGTCCACCAAACACTGTAACACTAGTGCGCCACAACTGAAAGTTAGTGATTCTTCATATATAAACACACACATACTGTGTTACACATACGTTTCCAATCATGCAAGTCGCAGGACGCTATATACCGTCTTGGAAAATACGATGACACAAAATACACGCTTGTTGTTTCACTGTATCTAACAATAAGTTGTGTCCAGAGCACGCGTGGTTGTAGAAGAACAGGTCTGGACACTCGCCTATCTACCAATGTACTTTGCTTGACCCCCTTGTTGTTTGGCTGTAGTTCGTCAAGTTACCGAGAGTCTTGTGCGTCCTTGGCGCTGCAATAAGAGTGGTCGGGCTCAATCTCCGCCCACTTATGCCAGTGTTTACATTATAGTGTAAATAAAGATTGCTGGAGCCATGCTTTAGGATTTTGAGCGAAGGAAGTATTTCATAAGTTAATAGAAAATACGTTTTGATAAATTGTTTATCTTTATAATGTAAAAAGTGGAAAAATGTGGGAGGGAAGTGGGCGTAGTTTGAGCCCGACCACCCTGATTGCAGCTCCAAAGACGAACAACACTCTCGGTAACTTGGCGAACTGCAGCGAAACAACAAGGGGGTCAAGTTTCCAGGCGAGTGTCCAGACCTGTTCTTCTACGACCGTGGTCCAGAGAGGCGTGTTTAATCCGAATGCTGTGAATTTTTAGTGAAACCACGTGCAACTTAAGTCATGCTCAGTGAATGAAAGGTGAAGTTCAAATGTGACATACAAAGTAGGCTAAAGATAGATGTGAGTTTTAAAAAAATGCTTGCTTAAACAGGGCACTGTTAAACTTTATCAAATAAACGGGCGACAGAATAAAGTCCGACAAACAACAAACCTAAACCGAGGTTTGTGGCTGTAGTGGCCGTTGGCGTCTGGTGGTTAAATTTAGTTGGCACTATTTTAACGAATATTTTGCTAGCTGCAGCTCTGTTTTATAGTCAGTGATTAGATGTTTCTAACTCTCAGGTCTTGGGATCCTACCCTCTAATCACAGACGTGTTGTGTAGTAATGGTACAGCCAAGTTAGCGACGCCTCTGCACGAACAGGGCAAACTAATCACAAATCGTGATATTCCATACATCGGGATAAACCACGTTGCGGGCTTCACTACATTGGCAAGGATCTGCACACCTAGTTCACTAGGGTACCAAAAGAGAGCAGGCATATGTAGTTTCAGCAATATGTGGCCAATGTATCAAATATATACTATCACAATTGAACTGCTTAACATATTTTTGTTTCTGAATTTCAAAGCCTTAGTGTCATGAATTGGGATACGATTACCTTACACGCTGTCAATTACCATGAAGCAGAACTGCAGACGTATACATAAAACATAAAAACAAATTATTACACAATTATTTTTATAAAAAAATCAGTGGTAGAGCTGGTGTTTTTTGGTGAAAATAATTATGCAACATTTCGCTTGGTTATCTAATGAGCACATTTGCAGCTCTGCTTTATGTTTAGTGCTCGGATGTTTCTAATTCTCAGCGTAAGGTGGCTGCCCTGCTAGTCGGCGGCCAGGCCGATAGTAAACCTGCAGTAACATGCAGGCTGGTATCAACAACCTCAGGCAGTCAATAAGCAGCCAAGTTCGCCCGTATCAAATATACCGCCGCGTCATTTCACGTCTGTATTACTATCTAGCCTGTGGTGTGGAGTCGCAGTAATCTTGTTCTCATTGGCACAGTCAAACGAGCGACGCCTCTGTACAAACACACTCCTGCCAATATCCACGAAGCAGAGGAGCAGATGTGAGCATTATGCATTGGTACAAGACGTTACATAATTATTTTCATCAAAAATCACCAGCTTTAGGAATGCGTTTCGTAGTAGACTACTCGCGATACGCGCCAGGCCGATGACTTGTAAATACACGGCCGTTCAAGTCACACACACACATTCACTCCTCCTGTGTATGTTTACTGCGAGGTCTGAGCGCGGACCAAGTAGTTGGCTCGTCTCTAACAACAAACATATACACTTGTCTTCCGTAAACAACCCTGCAGTCTACTGCTAGTGTACTTCTGATACACATCTGCCCTACACTCCGTCCCGCCTAACTTCACTCAACTATAAAAAAACAGTTTCTAAATTTACCAGACGTGCGTATAGGAGCGCTAAGAAAGTAGGTATGGTAGAATAGTTTCCCAGACATCCATGGTAGCATTCCTAAATCTAATTATAAAACAGTCAAATGCACACTAAAGTTACTAGACTTGTATTGTAACAGTTGTGAAAGTTTGCATATTTGCAAGACGGAAGTATGGTAACTGTCCCATACTGTGTCTGGGATAATAACTTCCAAAACGTTTTAGGAAGTTTTTTTACAGTGTAGAAACTTCTTTGCTCACACAGTTGAAATGTTTTCTTTACAGCAAAGTAAGCTCTTTCCTTGAGGATACTTAGCTTGCGGTAAATAAATATTGCCTTAGCCACAAATAAATTTCTTAAACGTATGTTTGATGTTAGTACATTTTTCCTTAAAGAGTTTTCTTTGCAAATAATATAAGTTCATTTGTGAGAAACATAATCATTTTTTCAACCTTAATGCGGGTGTCGAAAACTCCACAACTAACTTCCATCATAATGATTTATATGAAACTATCATAGCAGTAACAAAACTCTTTAGAATTTATTGGTTTGTAGACATACGCCATTGCTCATGTTTTGTTGACCGAACTTGTATTGAAAGACAAAGTGACAAAATACAAAAAATACTAAACTGTTACCTACGTGTCTTAAGGGCATGTTCCCGAGTTTTTTCAGACTGGTGCCAATAACTCAAATATTTTTTAACCAAAAAATTTGAAAAAATTTGAGTCAATGTGCAATCACACGATGCACAATACTGAGGACGCGTTTTTTTTAAATAATGTACCATTAGCCAGCAAAAAAAAAAAAAAAAAGAATTTCCTTCATTTTTGCTTATTTTGACGACGAAAAACGCGGTACTTTGGGTAATGAAAGCTAAAAAACCGTTCAGTATAATTCTACAAAAAAAATTGAGCTACAAATTATAACATATAAGTGTCAAAACTGTGCAGCAAAATTTTGATATGAGTATTAGGTAGCAATAAAAAAATTTTTGAAATCACTGCAAAACTCCGTAACAAGGCCTTAACGACTGAATGCAAATCACAGACGTGATGTATCACAGTTATCCGTATACTGATTGGCACAGTCAAATGAATAACAACTCTACACAAAAACACTCTGCAAATAATCATGAAGTTGAGCTGCAGGGGTGCACGTAAGACACTGAAACAAAGTGGGCAAAAATATTTTCGCGAAAACTACCCGGCCTTACGTATCGCATTAACTTTATTCTGATTGATGGAGTCAAATGGCAAACGTCTTGGCTGAAAGACACGCTACTAATAATTAACGAAAACTGCAAATGTGCACGTAAGGCAGTGAAACAATGTGGTACAGGAATAATTTTCGCGGTAGTCACGTGTCCTTTCCAATCGATAATCCATTGCCTTCCTACTGTCCAAGCGGGAATCACGCATATCCCTACAAATTACTTCCTAATTTTTTACTGGCTAGAAGTCGTCAATGTTGTGCCAAAACATCTGCCGTTCAATCACAAGAGTGATAGAAGTTCAACATGACCAAGAATAAATACGCCAAATACTCGCGCCTCAGCTCATTGAATGAGATCGACAACAAACACGTAGCTAAAATAGCGTCATTCTAATTGCCGATTACTAGAGGCCGGAAAAATGCGCGGGTTCACTGAGCTGTAGGCTAGCCTCCAAGATTATATATGTAATCGTGCAGACAGCAGCTGCTCGCTGACACTGTGAAATGGGCCTGTATTCAGTTAAAGTTGTATTATTGGCTCAGCTACTTCCAGGAAGCGTCGAGCTAGTCAACAGCCAACTGTGAGCGTGATACACACCTATAGTTGCTGGAACTCTAGCTTGCGCCTAAAACAAAACGTGAATTTTTCAGGTCTCTACCGATTACCAGTAGAGAATCAAGTAGCACTGCACGACAGAATGTTCAAGAATACAGAAGTGAAGTGACAGGAAGGACAGCAGACTCGGTCACACACGCCAGCATAATGACTCTGCAGGCCAGCAACATGGCGGGAACACCTACCGCCAGTCAGCGTAAGGCAGCTGCCCTGCTAGCCGGCAGCCAGGCCAATAGGAAACCTGATGTAACATGCAGGAGCCAAACATACACGAGGCTGGTATCAACAAACTCTGGCAACCAAAAAGCGATAAGTTCGCCCGTTATCAAATGAGCCGCCACGTCATTTCTTGTGTATTACTAGGGACGGGATTTTTTGGCGAAAATATCTTTGCCCCACTTTGTTTCAGTGTCTTGCATGCACACCTGCAGCTCAACTTCATGATTATTGGCAGAGTAATAATTTTGCCGTGGCTGTGCTAATCAGTACATGGATAACTGTAACACAACACGTCTGTGATTTACGGGTTTAACCTCCACACGCTGGGTGTTACGGCATCCAATCACTGACCACATAACAGAGATGCAGGTGCGCACGTAAGGCAGTGAAACAAAGTGCTGCAAAAATATTTTCGCGAAAACTACCGGGCTCTATCTACTGCTATCTGCTTTACATGACTGCACATAAGCAGGGACATTTCCAGCGGATAAGCCACCTAGCAAGAATACGAGGAACGTATTTCCCTTATGGTGGAGGGAGGGGGTTGAATTGTTGTCCCTTTGATAGGCAGCCCTTCTAATTTCCTAAAACCCGTCTGTTTTAACGATTTAATAATCCTGAATTGTAGTACCTTGGAGGGGCAGCCTTCCAGGTTTGTTAGGTCACGTTAGGACGTTAGGGTAGGGAAGGTAAGGTTAGGTTTTGTCAGGTTAGTTTATGTTATTTAAGGTTACGTCAGTATATGTTGACTTCAAGTACACTACTTCCCGAAAAATTCTGAAGTGCTGCCCTTCCAAGGGCCAATAATGCAGTCGCCCCTTTCCGTGTGCGACGAAGCATTAGTGTGGCTGTACTGTTGGATGCTGGTAACTGCTCCCAGCTTGCCTTGGAAGCCTAGAACTGCGCACAGACATCAATATAAGATGTATGAGGTAATCTTCTATGACCCTCCCCTCCCCTCCTTCAGTACAGGTCATGGAATACCTGGCGGCCCCCACGGCAAACAAAATTACATGTTCGGAAGAGGTCTCATCCTCGTTCAAGGTCAACACGTGACCCAGGGAGGGCTAGTCTCGCGCCTACGCTGTGATTGGAAATACGACTAAAAAATGTACACGAGTGGTTTGTAGGCGCGATACGTAAGATCATGACATAGATTTACACTAAAATAGCTACCGTGTCTGGGGCTACTTTGGCCCATTTTGGGGTACCTTTGTCCCAGTCAAAATATTAGTTGTGGAGTAATTTAGTTGATATACAGATAATCAAAGTCTGATGCTTAAAAAAAACATCTAATCCAGTCAAATAAAATTTGAAATGTTCTTCACCCAAACATAACAACTGAAACTTTGAGTGGGACAAATTTAAACCCCCCCCCCCCCAAATAATGTTACGCCAGTTTACGGTAGTCAAATTTGCACGAATTTGAAAGCCAAGTAACATAAATGTTAGCCTTGCTTGTTGACGTACACATGCAGGATGTGCCCGTAAATGCGTACACAAATGAAATTATAACTAGGGTTTGTTACTGTAATCATTTTAATACAAGGGGCACGTGGCCTGCAAAGCCAGTATGGACCTACACGTACATGCAATCTATGACGTGTTTGTGGCGCACATATCAGCCAGGAGGTAGCTGTGTCGTCTCTGTAGTACATAGCACGTACTTGTGTGAACATAGGTGTCCGCAGTCATCTGGCTGCTACAATCCCTGCACGCTGGATTAGACGAGAGACAGCCATATTACATGGCCTGCACGGTTACCTGACCCATAAGCGCAACTAAGGAAGGGGGGGGGGGGGCACTACGGCACTACCCAAAAAAAAAAAACAACCAAGGTCTTAAAAATTACAATTAATTTAATATTTAATAATTAGTGATATTGTTACCAGTAGAATATTCAATGTTTAGCTATGAAAACGTCTATAAATAGCACTATTTTGCACCTTGAAATCCTAAATTTTCCCGCTGGCTTGAAAATGTGGTTGGTGATCCTTTATAATATTCACAGGACAGCCATCCTTCTCCGTCTAAAATTCACTAATTTTGACTACGTAACGATGACAGGTAATTGTAACTTGAATATAACTGTATTCACAAAACTGTGCCCTCCCCAAATGTCCATTCTAGTTACGCCTATGACCTGACCTATATCCACTTGCACGACGAGCACGAGTTCCCTACATCAAAATGTTCAGTGTGGCGGAAATGTTTTAATTCTGCACGTTTGACAGGAACATCCTGAATATATACTTCGCCTATACGTAACGAATGGCTAGAGACGTGCAAACTTCGCATCGCCATTTGGCGACAGGTGAGAATTCACTGGTCTGTACTCACCTGAACACTCTGTGGCGTCTTTTGGCTCCGGACTATTTGTTGCATTGTATGCTCGCATTGCATGCAAGTAGAGATTGGACATTTTCGTGAAACAAATTTTGCAACACCTTCTTTGAGTGTCATACATTCTCAGTTGCGTATCTACTTCATGGCTATTGGCAGTGCGTATTTAAGCGGGAACGTCTCTTGATAGACTGTACCAATCATAAGAAAGTTGCTAGGACACAACACATGTATACATTGGGAGTACACCTCTAAGACGCTGAGAGTTAAAAACATCCAATGCGTGTCCATGAAGCAGAACTGCTGCTGTGCTATAAGACATTGAAACAATCTGATATAAAAATCCTGTCGTGAAAATCACAGGTCCCTCCCCTTCCTACATCCACTTGCCTGGCAAACCATGTGTTCCCTACATCAAAATACTCAGGGTGGCGGACCTGTATTAATTTTGAGCGTCTTTTAGAGGGGGCTCATTGAAACATTTTAGTTGTTTTAATCGTTTTTATATTCGTACGAGACTTTGTTTGTTTTATAGACATATATTGTGACTATTTTTACATAAATGAAAATTTTCTAGCTTTCATTTTTTTTTTGTGTAATGGCATGTCAAAAGTCAAAATTGGCATAAAACGGTTTTATACAAGAAACGAAAACCAACATACTCACAGAAATAGAGTAATTCCCACTGAAGAACAGTATCGCAGGCTTAGTCTGGACATAAAAAAAGCATTGAATATTTTTTTTGTATTAAAAAAATATGAATTTGAAATTAAAAAAATGTTGACTTTGCGTATTTTTTTAAATAAAAAAATTACAATGCAACGTTTTATACATGTACAGTTGTAGCTCGCGATACTGCACAATTTATGTCTACAAAACAAGCAATATCTCGTACAAATATGAAAATTATTAAAATACTAAAATGTTTGCATGAACTCCCCCCTTAAGGGCGCGGCTACCGCAATTTTCATCATCATTATTTTATTTTTATTTGTACCAGATATTATTTTTCTAATTTTAGACACAAAATGTGACTAAATTTGACTCTTATGAAATTTTTTTATCTCTCATAGTTTTCGCTTAATGAATTGTTAAATTCATATTTTGCATGTTTCCGTTTTAACGACTATACTAATACTAACTGATACACCAAACTAAAAAAAATCACAGTGGATGAAGACACTGAAGACTACAATGACATGCTCATAAAATTAAAGAATAAAAACTAATGTATTTTGAAAAAAAATTATTGAATTTTTTAATTTTTTTCTTTTCAGTTTCAGCATTTTTCTTTAAATTCAAATAATTTTTATTCTTTATTTTTGTGAGCATGTCATTGTAGCCTGCAATGTCTTTATCAAATGTGATTTTTTTGAGTTTAGTATATCAGTTAGTTTTAGTGTAGTCGTTAAAACGGAAACATGCAAAATATGACTTTAACAAGCCATTACGCGAAAACCATGAGAGATAAAAAAATTTCATAAGAGCCAAATTTAGTCACATTTTGTGTCTAAAGTAAGAAAAAAAATCTGGTACAAATGAATAAAAAAATGGTGATGAAAATTGCGGTAGACCGCGTCCTTAATGCAACATACTGAACATATTTATACTTGGCCTATACGTAAGCGATGTCAGAACTTGGTTGTAGTCGACCTCGACCATAGAGCGGCGAGTGGAGAGGCTTAGTAAAGCCTCATTAAAAGATAATCGCCTCATCAGACGTCATCTAGCAACAAGACTGCCGCTGGCCGCCATGCTTGTACATTCAGTCATCTCCAGTCTGCAGTAGACTGGCAGTAAGTTTGACCTCGGTGTGTTCTATCTTATTGAGCTTTACGTCTCGACAGCGAGGTCGTCACACGCCGTTTACACTACTTTGCACAAGGACAGGAAACAAGATAGGAACCGTCCATGGACTATATAGAGGGCGCCGTAGAACACACGCTTCAATGCCTTGTAGTATGCAGGGAACTACGTTTCCTGACTGAACTATTCCACGTGTGCCCATTGTGGCAGTATATAAAGAGAAAACAACACTTCTGACAAAGACGGACTGTCAGTGTTAAGACACCGTGATCATTAAAAACATTGTTTCTAAGCCCTCCAACATAGCTACAAACGGTATTTTCAGACTGCCGCACTGTGAAATGTACTAACGGGATGTTTGCGAAACTCAGAAACGTGCAGTGGTCTTTGCTACAGACTATCCACTAATACATTATATGGACACGCTTAAGGGTTTCATCACCATTTTTTTATTCATTTGTACCAGATTTTTTTTCTTACTTTAGACACAAAATGTGACTAAATTTGGCTCTTATGAAATTTTTCTATCTCTCATAGTTTTCGCGTAATGCCTTGTTAAAGTCATATTTTGCATGTTTCTGTTTTAAGGACTACACTAAAACCAACTGACATACCAAGCTCAAAAAAATCACAAAGAATAAAGACATTGCAGGCTACAATGTTATTCTCATAAAAATAAAGAATAAAAATTATTTGTATTTAAAAAAATGCTGAAACTGAAAACAAAAATTTTAAAAATTCAATAACTAACGAAATTTAGTTAATTGATTTATTAGTCGAAACCGTATAATTACTCGTCTTAAAAAAAATAGGTATCGCTGGAAAAACCATTTCTAACAAAACTGCCCAACATATATGTGATATATGTACTTGTTTCAGTTATAAAAAAAATATTATTGCGGAAACAGCAGAAACAGAGGAGCATGACTTTAAGGCGACCGCCTGGAGAAGAGATATATGTGCGTGTGAGGCGAGTCGATGAGGTGCTAAGAGCGACACCGGCCGGCACGTGTATTGTGATATCGCCTCTACGCTCAAAGTCTTAGACGCGTGGCGCGAGTTGAGCCATGTTTGAAGAATAATACTTCCAATGGGCGTGGTGTCTTACAAGTCACATTCACAAGTAGTCTGACGTGTGTTATATACTCGTAGGTAAGCATTGTGGACGCACGTTTACTGGTCTCTGCTGCACGCAGTCGCCTTAAAAATACAATAAGTCCTTTTCGTGAAACAAGTATGAAGGCGGAACGATGTCAACAGCAGATAAAACCTCAGAAACCAAACAGTGATGCCCAATGTTTGACCCAGGTCACCTGACCAGCTTATAACTACAGGAGGTTCGCGATAAAATAACTACGTTTGAAGAACATCTTGTTTAGAATAATAATTTAAAAATATTACTTCTTGTGACGCCAGACGTTATCCTTGGAGTACTATTTCATATATACACTTTGACTGCGACTTAGCTTAGAGGAAAGTACAAATTATCCGACAGGATAATGGTGACTAGTGTTTGTAAAGTGCTAACTTCAATCTGAACCACCTATATCTGTAAAGTACACTAATTGAAGGGACAGGCTATAGCTGCAGACACACAACATTGTCGGTGTAATTCATTGTCTGGCTGCTACCACAGCGAGAGGAAAACTTTCTATTTACGCTTGGCTGCATGTGATTGGAGCATCCCACCGCCTATAGTTTCTTATTGGTACTAGCAATGACCAGAGAAAACCACGGCGTATCTTCCTTGTACCGCGCCGTGAAAGATTGAATGGCGGTTATAAGACATGATTTAATGTTAACACGCGAATGACATACGTTTAGGAGCCGGCCCCCGTAGCGTAGTCGGTCAGACGACGGTCTACGGTGCGAGAGGTCCTGGGTTCGAATCCCGGCTTGCTCGGGCATGAATGTTGTATTGGCCCTTCATCTCACTTCCTTCTCATCAGCTCTTAAGGGCGCGACTACCACAATTTTCATCACTATTTTTTTTATATATATTTATTTGTATCAGATATATTTTTCGTATTTTAGACGCAAAATGTGACAAAATTTGCCTCTTAAGAAATGTTTTTATTTCTCATAGTTTTCGCGTAATGGTTTTGTTAAAGTCACATTTTGCATGTTTCCGTTTTAAGGACTACACTAAAACCAACTGCTATACCAAACTAAAAAAAAATCACAATGGATAAAGACATTGCAGGCTACAATGTCATACTCATAAAATAAAGAATAAAAATGATTTATATTTAAAAAATATTGAATTTTTTAAATTTTTATTTTAAGTTTCAGAATTTGTTAACAATAGACAAATTATTTTTATTCTTTATTTTTATGAGCATGACTTGTAGTCTGCAATGTCTTTATCCACTGTGATTTTTTTAGTTTGGTATATCAGTTGGTTTTAGTGTAGTCCTTAAAACAGAAACTTGCAAAATATGACTAACAAGCCATTACGCGAAAACTATGAGGGGCAAAAAAATTTCATAAGAGCCATGTGTCTAAAATAATAATAAAAAAAATTATTTGGTACAAATAAAAAATAAAAAAAATGGTGATGGAAACTGAAAACTCTTTCACCTCACCTCACAAACGTACAATAGTGACTACTTTGTTGACAGACTAGATTCCAATAATCTGTATAAATGTGTGGTAGTACCACTCACCAATCTCTACGTAATGTACGTGACTTATGTACATGCAGGTTGCTCACTCTACCGTGGAACTTAATTATTGTCTTATAAGTCATTCGGAATCAAGTGAGTACTAAAGATTTGACATTCGAATAAAATCACTAACCGTTACTTCATATAATTCAACAATAACAATAGTTACCTTACTTGTTGTATGGTTGGCAGCACATTGCCGAATATATTTCCGTATATTTTCTCATTTAAATGCAACAATACTAAAATAAAATCAATTCGATATATTTTAGTTATCTATAATAAAGGAATTTTTATCGGACTATACAGATTTTTACCAACTGCGTAATTGATCTTAGACGCGCAAACATCAAGTGACGTGTCCAGATAGGTTATGGCCGGGTCTCAAATAAAGTGTGTGTTCACTATCACTCCACACTCTCACTCTCGCCCACTCTGGTTCCCTCTTCAATTAAATCGAGACAGCCACCCTCGGATGCACCCTCAAAGCGCTGCAACCTAGCGTGATAAAAGGAAAGCTGAGAAAATAAATGAATGCAGAAAACTCACAGTAAATGTTTTCCACGTTTTCCAGTTCCACTTTTAGGTTATGGTTTGAATTTGAAGGAAAACAAATATGTGTTCCTGTAGAGTGGGCGAGAGGGAGCATCGTCATCACTCTGGCTAACTCTCTCTTTCGCCCACTCTCCCTCGAATTTGGGACAGGACACTCTGTGACGTCAAGAGGGTGCGAGAGAGTGCTCTCTGGGCTATTTGAGACACAGCCTATATATTTCACGTCGTTACCTGTTACGCGCGGAAAGATACGAATTGGCTGAAAATAGAAATTCAGCAGGGCTTTTTTAAGTGCTCACTTTATCCCGAATCGCCTATAGAGTGTTCCCCGTTATAAAACACGACATTGCAAGACAGTGGACGACGTAGAGCGAGCGAACAACAGCTTTGCAGTCTAGTTTGTTGTCAGAGAATGTCGCGGAATGTGCATGTCTCAACCACTAACTAGAAGCAGGAAATTATAGTGAGTTGATTGAACAACTGTATACGCTACAATACCCTGAGTGTTATTAAATATACGTGAATATTGCCAATGTGTTGCAGGTCAAGTTGAACGATAATAACGGTTACTTCACTGTCACTGCTGTGATTGGACGACAGCTGTTACGACACGACACGCCATTGGCGACTACAAGCTCGTAATAAAGCCGTGGGGCTATTTTCATTTATACGGTCACAAGGTGACGAATAAACGAACTATTGCAGGGGCGTCATGTCAGGTTTTCCTGGAGGGAGGGGGGGGAGAGGTCAAGATTTTTTTGGCGACAGTGACCTTGGTGCATGTATTTTTATTAATTAAGCATGTATAAGTTAGAAACTTTAATAATAAAACTACAGTTTCATGTGCTTACGTTTGTATTATTTGAATAACAAAGTACACAAAAAAATGTATACACGTTTCCTTCTAAATCCAGGGCGCCCTTCCCCCTAAATGACGCCCCTGATTACAATTATGGCTAGGGACCCCGTTGTGTGCACATCTGCAGCTCTGCTTCATTGTTATTGGCTGCATGTCTGTGCGGAAATCAGTTGGCTGTTCCAATCTCAATGACGCCACAACAGCAGCAGACCCTCTCCTGCACCTATCTGTGTCAAGAAGTGATGTTTGGCGAAACATTCATGAGGAAAAGTATATTTAAATATTATACGCAATAACATGGCGACTACGTTTTTTGACGGGTACGTTTCGGGACAAGGTACATTTCAGACATGTATGCATTAAGGGTGCGGTCCACCTCAGTTTTCAACGTCTTTTTTTATTTTTATATTTGTACCAGATTTTTTTTCTTGTTTTATACATAAATTGTGATTAAATCTTCCTCTTAGGAAACTTTTGTATCTCTCATAGTTTTTGCGTAATGAGTTGTAAACGTCAAAATTTGCACTTTACGGTTTTAAGTACGCCAGTAAAACAAACTGACATACCAAACTGAAAAATTTTACACTACGCAACAATGTCGTAGGCTATGATTTGCATATATGAAAAATATGTTTTTGCATTTCTAAAAAATTTGATATTGTTTAAATTTTTATTTAAAAATTCAGCATTTTTTACTACATACAAAAGTATTTTATTTTTTGTTTTATATATATATGTCAAATTATAGCCTACAACATTCTTATACACTGTGCATTTTTTCGGTTTGGTATGTCAGTTGGTTTTAGTGGCGTACTTAAAACCGTATAGTGCTAATTTTGACTTTTACGACTCATTACGCAAAAACTATGAAGGATACAAAAGTTTCCTAAGAGGAAGATTTAATCACAATTTATGCCTAAAATAAGAAAAAAATATCTGGTGCAAATATAAAAATAAATACGGACGTTGAAAACTGAGGTAACAGCGCCCTTTAAGTTTAATTTTTAGTTCGTAGGGACACCTTATTTTCAAGAAAAGAATTTTGTACCAGTTATCGGCAGCGTGTCTTTGTACGAACCCGGTTCTCGCTTGACCGAGCTAAATAGGATAAGGATAGTGTGACACCACATGTTTGTGTCTTTAGTAGAAGGCCGGAGTCTTGAGTGTTGCAACACTACATAGGAGGCCTGCTGCCGGTCGCTCATTGGCTGCCCTAGTCAGTGTAGACGTGTACACGCCACTATAGGCCGTTCACTATAAAGTGAGCACTCAGCAGAATTTAATTAATTAAAAATATGTTCTATTGGGCCAATATATCTTAACTTATGAAAGTGTTGAAACGTTTACACTGGTTTTTTAGTTACATGGAAGTTTTCATATTAAAAATAGCAAAGATGGTTGCAAAACGGCCGAAAGAAAACTTTGTGCAGTGCTCACTTCATCGTGAATGGCCTATAAAACTGCATCTACACACGTTGCAAAGACTAGGGTGGCCAAGCGGCAGGCCCCCGATGTACTGTTGCCACATTCAAGACTCCGGCCTTCTACTAGTACGACCCCAAGACGAGTGAGACTTGAAACACATCCACTCATTGAGCGTGAAGTAAAGCTGCAGCTGTGTACGTAAGGCCCTGAAAATCTATGGTCGCAGTCAACGGGATCGACTTGAAGCATGGACATACACACACACACACACAATTGTAGCAAAAACAGAAATAATGAGAGGTCACCTGTTGGAGTCGTTGTCAGCTTCTGAGGCTGAGTCCCGGGAGCGAGGTGCCGATAAGGGCGAGGTCAGCAGCCGCATGAAACGCTGTATGGCCGCTAATCGCATGGCAGTGGGCTGAAGACAGGTCTGGTCGCGAGACAGTAGCGTATAATACTGAGGTCTGAGAGGTGTCGGTGGCTCGGTGAACAGTTGAATACCGGCCGGGACGTGATAAGAAGTGCAGTCAAGTCAGCTGTTCCGGGTGCTTTGTTCTATGTTGCAACACTGTCGCTTGCTAGCTCCCGGAGACAGACGTCACTACATGCTGCAGTGTTGAGCGCCTCTGCACACGATAAGGGTGACACCGGCACGCGGAACACGCCTTAGCCTAGCCGCTACGCATACTTATGTACGTGGTTCACGATAAAATAAACAATTTTGAAATCCTGGTTACTTTTTTTTTTTTTTCAGATAATGTATACTCTCCTGCCACTTCTTAAAATAAAATAAGCAACCTAAGTAACTATAAAACCATATAGATTGTACCGTGCTCAAAATTTAACATTTTAGGTCACAATAAATAATATTGTTTTATTACTCCAGACCAGGTGGTTGTCACAAGTGCTATTTTTATCACGCATCACCTATAAAGTGTCAGTGAGAAACTTGGACATGATCGGCCGGGTCGGTCCCCGGATTATCGCATGTGGGAATCGTGCCGGACAATGCCGTTGGTCGGCGGATTTTCTCGGGAATCTCCCGTCTCCCCGCTCTTTCATTCCGGTGCCGCTCCATAATTAGGGTCCGGTAGTTTTCACGCGAAAAGATTTTTGCCCCACTTTGTTTCAATGTCTTACGTGCACACCTGCACCTCAACTTCACGATTACTGGCAGAGTGCTTTTGTGCAGAGTTGTTATTAATTTAACTGTGCCAATCAGTACACTGATAACTGTGACACGACACGTCTGTGATTTGCGGGTTTTATCTCCAGACTTTGTATGTCAAGGCATCCAATCACCGACCACAAAGCAGAGATGCGTGTGCGCACGTAAGGCACTGAAACAAAGTGCTGCAAGAATCTTTTCGCGAAAACTACCGGGCCCTATCCATAATCACCTCACGTCACACCTCACCAGCGCTAAAGACCTCGATGTTAAGCGCTGACCAAAACCTGTGTCTCACTTACTAACTTACCCATGATTAGAGGTACGTAAATTTCGCAGATACATTCCAGGTCAGGTTGAACGCCAATTATGTATACTTCATTGTCATGTCTGTGACTTGCTGGTGGCTGTTACGAGACGCGTTTGACTATTGCAAGCCAGTAGTAAATAAGGAAATAATGCGAAGTGCTATCGCTTGCTACCTGCTTGTACGGTTATAAGGCAATAGATAATGGATTGTGGCCAGTGGGTGTATAGGACTGACAAGTCTAGGCTGCTGCCAGATGAATCCGTGAAATTGACGTACCTCTACCCATGATCTAACAAGTAAACAAACACCGCACGATCAGGATACTCTAGAGCACGGTCGTAGAACAGGTCTGGACACTCGCCTATCTAACAATGTATTTTGCTTGACCCACTTGTTGTTTGGCTGTAGTTCGTCAAGTTACCGAGAATGTTGTGTTTTATTGGCGCTTCAGTTAGGGCGGTTGGACTCAAACTCCGTCCACATTTTCTTCCATTGTTAAATTTATAAAGTAAATGAAGATTGCTGGAGCCTTTTCTTAAATTTGTGAGCGAAGAAAGTATTTCGTAAATTGATAAAAAAAATACGTTTTGATAAATTGTTTATCTTAGTGGAAAGGAAGTGGGTGGGTTTGAGTCCGACCGCCCTAACATCAGCGCCAATAAAACACAATATTCTCGGTAACTTGGTGGCCAAACAACAAGGGGGTCAAATATCCAGGCGAGTGTCCAGACCTGTTGTTCTACGACCGTTATCTAGAGCCAGGGTACCGCACCCTACATGCAGATATAAGACATCTGCTTGCCAGGAAGGAAGACATGAAGTGTGACCCTACAGTGGGGCAGCGCCGGGATGAGAAGGGCGGCAGAAACAAGAGATACCCGAGAAAAACCCGCCGACCAGCGGCATCATCCACCAGTATTCCCACGTATGTAACATCCAAGGACTGACCCCGCCTAGAATCTAACCCGGATCGCCTTGGTGGGAGGCTAGTGCTCTATCCACTGCGCCAACCGTCACCCCTAACATTTAATGGCGTAACACGTACAACAATTTGTTCTCATATGTTTTCAATATTTGTTTCTCAATTGAAAACGCTTTCAAGGTGAATGTTCGAGTCATTATTTTTCAGCGCCAACAATCAGATTACTGTCAAACTTAATGTATTGCCTATCACGCCCCTAAACAGAAAAAAAATATTAATTTTACCATATCATGACAAAACTGCACGTGACTAAAATGTTATTAGAGGTTAACTGTACGACTTGATCAGAATGTATGGTACGAATACAAATGATAGCCTATATATTTTGCTACAGAACATATTTCAAGTAACGGATGGATAATTGAAGAGTTGCTTTGAATAAGAACTTATCTTCGTATTTTGCGGAACTCAGAATTCGGTAGGAATAATTTTACTCCTAGAAGTGTGTAGCCTACATCTGATAGTAATTATTCCCAAACACGAGTGTTCAGGCTCAATAGCTGTCTTCTGGGAAGTAATTTTATTCTTCCACGTGTATGCCCATATCCGAAATATCACTTAATTAATCTGTAGTAACTCGAAAGCAAAACGGTGCTACCCTAATCCACGAAAAATTACGGGACTTCGGAAAAAAAAGTGTTTTTCACGTGCAGCGGTTGGCTTCTTTACTGAACATCAATCCCCCCCCCCCAACCCTTTTCTAAACCTCGTTCTAACCGATAGCGACATGCAAATTTCAAGTTTTTTTTTACTGCAGACGAGGCTTCAATGTTACGTACATCTAAGAACGCAATATGTGAGAGGACTTTTCATTACTCTACGTGACTAACCGAGACCTTTTCGACCAACGGGAGACGTCGAACAAGCCTAAAGTCATTTGGAGTATAGTATACAGGGAAAAAATAACGTGAATTTTGCATGTCGATACTAATCGGCTTTCCCCTGGAATTAGACATCAGGTCGGGCGGCGAGCCGCGACGGTCTCCGGTCTAATTATCACGGAGGCTTCCCACAGTTTTTGCAGTGTAGCTGTGGAGAAGGGCGGCTCCCTGGAGAAGTTTCCCAGAACTGCTGGCATGACAGGTCAACCGTTGCGTCACATCGCACGTAACAACTACACCGCACTTGAGACACTTGCTCAGATAGTACGCGTGACAACACTCGACACTTCTAGTGTCTAACGCGGCCAGGCACGAGTATTCGCCTAGCATCAGCCTAGACTTCTGAGTCCTGTACACTGTCGGATATCCATTGTTAGGGACAGGAAGATTTCGTTAATTCAATGACCTGCATGTTGGAATCAACTACCCAATGCGTAGAGACACTGGTAAATCGCGAGAAAAGTCTATTGTTTGCTAGGCTCCAACATGCTATACATAACACTGAAGGTATTGCACATATATTGGCTATAGTTTATATGAAGAAGCACTGTGTCCCTCTTCAACAGTCCCAATTAGAACTGAACAGTTGTGACACAGAACGTGTGTGGTTTGTCAGAAAACTGTTCATAAGTGTCACGATTGAGATAGTACAGTTCATTGGAGACTATGTTAAATATTTTCGCGATTTTCCAGTGTCTCTACCTATGCGTACTCAAGCTCTGGCCATTTGTTCATTATCTGCTAATCAATGTAACAGCAGACAAAGAACGAATAGACGGGGCTTCAGTATGTATAGGACAATGGATTATAGCATGCAGGTCACTGAACATGCGACATTTTCATGTCCCTACTTATCTGAGACGTCTTGTACAGCGCTGAGCAAACAACGAGACAAATAAATACAGGCCCACAACCAGAAACCAATAAGAAGCTGTTGTCTACCTGGGTGCACATATATTCTTGCAGGCTAGCCTACAGCTACAGGTCAGAGAACCCATCAAGTTTTCCCGTCTCTATACATTGTTTTGTAACCGTACATACCTGGGTAGCACTTGATATCCCAAATAATTATTCTCTTATATATAGGGCCACGATTTTATCGCGAAAAGATTTTTGGCCCACTTTGTTTCAGTGACTCACGTGAACATCGGCAGTTCTGTTTCAAGGTTATTGGCAGCGTGTCTTTGTTCAGACACGTTTCTCATTTTACTGCACCAATCAGAATAAGATTATTGTGACTCCGTACGTCTATAATTTGCCAAGGCAAGTGAGAGTAAAATCATCCAACCACAGACGATGTAGCAGAGCTGCAGGTGTGCACATGACGCATCGAAACCAAATGTTGCAAAAATCTTTTCGCCATAAAATCGCGGCTCTACTTATATATTACTGGCTTGCAGTCGTCAAAAGCGTGTCAAACTTGTCGTCCAGTCACAGAAATGACACGGAAGTATACGTTGTTTACGTTCAACCTGACCTAGAATAAATAAGGTCAACACTCGTGCCTCTACTTATTGAGCTGGTACAATCTGATTCTGCAGGAGTGGGGCGTAATTAGACTCACAGATTTTATTTTTGTGAAAAATAATTTCGAAACATCTTCACATCTGCAACTCTCTGCTTATTGGTTACTGGCATGTCTTCGTGCAGAGGCGTCACTCATTAGACTGTGCCAATGAGAACAAGCTTCCTGCGACCGAACACGTCTGTGATTAGCGGGTAGAGCCAACAAAAGACACGTGAGAGTTAACAGCATCCAATCACTCACTATACATAGAGACACTGGAAAATCGCAAAAGTATTTAACACAGTCTCCAATAAACTGTACTATCTCAATCGTGACTTATGAACAGTTTTCTGACAAACCACACACGTTCTGTGTCACAACTGTTCAGTTCTAATTGGGACTGTTGAAGGACACAGTGCTTCATATAAACCATAGCCAATATATGTGCAATACCTTCAGTGTTATATATAGCATGTTGGAGTCTAGCAAACAATAAACTTTTCTCGCGATTTACCAGTGTCTCTAACTATACAGTAGAGCACGTAAGTAGGGACGGTGATTTATGTCGGGACAAGTTGACTCTTTTCTTTCGTTACTGATGGGTCACTACTTTACTGAGCCGATGAAGTACACGCCCCCAAACGCCACAGCAGGGGAAAAGTACTGTGGGAAACAAAGCTTGTTTACAAACATATGCTGATTTGTTAGTTGGTAATTGCAGAAAGCAAAAATGTTGCGCATTCATATATTTGCACGCAAGGGTAAAAAAAGGTAGTTTCTACTTCATGGTTAAGATACGCAAACACATAAGATTAATGTTTGCCTGAAAAAAACAACGGCACATTCCAAACAAATAATCAATTTTCTTGACGTACATCTCATCCGGGACATTTGACGCCAAACAGCTAAATGAAGGTTATGTTCGGCTGCGGTATCCATGGAGATAGGAATTGTATCCCACACCTGACTGAAGCTCCGCCTCTTTTCAAGTCGTCCATTACGGTGCGCTACGACTGAACGTCTGTGATTCGTCTGTAAACAGGTGGAACTTGGCCCACAGACATCGTCCAATCACTGGTTTGCAAAATACACTGGCAGGAAATATTGTAGCGACTCTCCGCCTTCTATACACATAGGAAGAGACTCGGCAATTTTGCGAGATGGCTAGACTCTGTCCAGAGCTATAGTCTATCTCACGTAGCAATTACATTACTGACAAATCTGAAGGCAATCACGTGTTCCAGTTTATACAGGAAAATACTTTAAATTTTTATAAATTGCACAGTTTGAGAGCCAGCTGAGTGTGTTTGTGCAGAAAAAATACTTGTGCCACAGGGAAACACTGTTTATATAATGGAAACAGCTGTAAAAAGAAATATCAAACCAACTGTCAAAAAGTGGAATTCTTACATGGACTACATTCGCTCACAAGCTGATGCTCCAGTGAGTGAGTATTTGAACATTTGACAATGTAGCACGTGAATCCGTGACTGTTTCCACGCAGGTTCGCCATTGGTCGAGTCCTCAAGGACAAGTTTCATTGACAATGAATAGAGTACCGGAAATTTCGCGGCTTCAACTGAGGAGAGGTTGGATTTCTAAGTCATGTACATATATGTTGGAAACTGTTTCGATCACGTCACTGCTTGTTAAACGTGACCTTGAGGACTCCGAAGCAATGGCGGACATGCATATAAACATAGCCGTCTTTAGTAGAAGGTCGTGGCCTTAGATCTAGCAACACTGTCACGAAGGGTCATTTTAACACGTCTTTTAGCCCTGCAAATACAATGACTCTACCTGATTCGTTATTGTGCCCTACATACCGGCGAATCAGGGGAAGCCATTGCCGTTAGCGAGACAAAAGAAGTGTTAAAATGACCCTTCCTGACAGGGTTGCCAGATCTAAGGCCGCGGTCTTCTACTAAAGACGACTATGATATAAGGCGTTCGGGATAGTGAGCACTAAATATTTAACCGCTGAAAAATATCACTAGCCGTTACCGAATATAATTCAACGTTAACCTACTATTTGTATGGTTGGCAGCGAAATTACGCAATATATATCCATGAAGTTTCATATTTAAATACTATATTACTGAAACAAAAACAACCGAAATCGACGTAATTGTTTTTATACACTTAATGAACTTTTTTGTATAAAACTATATAGATTCCTACTGATTGCACAATATACTTTACACGCGCAAACATAAAGTGACGTGTCCAGAGAGGTTAGACATTTCCCGTCGTTAGCCGTTACTCGCGGAAAGATACGAATTGGTTGAAAATAGAACTTTAGCAGGGTTTTTTTTAGTGCTCACTTTATCCCGAACCGCCCATATAAACACTCATAGACTCCGCGCTGCATCGTCAAATGTTCAAAAGCTCACTCGCTGTAGCAGCAGCCAGTGAGCAAGTATCTGAGAACAGAGCGAATACAGGGCTGTGCGGTCCAGCCTGGCTGATCGTTGAACCCGCGAAATATCCGGGACTCTGACAATGAACCAATAGAAAAACTTACCAATATATCCATGAGTTAGAAATACAACCTCTCCTCAACTGAGTCCACGGAATTTCCGAGTCTCTGCAAATTAGACACTGAAATAAGTTGGTAAAACAATTTTTTCCACTAAAAACCAGTAACTCTATGCATAAGTTGAGGCTAAAGTCGTTTATTGAAATGTGCGGGAATCTGAAAGTCAATATCCAGAAAAAGCGATCTCGTATAACATAATTGTTATTACCTTTGAGATCAAGCATATAGCATAGATGGTAAACCTATTCACTCGCCTTCTAATGACCCTGTAATTATCACGAGTAATTCTTATATTTATTTCACGTTGCTTGGAGGACTAAAAGCCAATCGTCATTCTCAGTTAACTTCCACGTTTTTAGTGGTTGAGGTCTTATGAGAATTTTTAAAAACATATTTCGTGTTAATGCTACTCGGTATTTGTTACAACATTCCTTGAAGACTTTTACAAACAAAAATCATCACAAAACTGTTATTGCACAACCAGAATTTAATTTATATTCTAGCCAAAAAATACTATCAATTGTACCTCACCAAACAACAAAATAACACTGAACCTTCAGCAAACCCGGCGCTAAAATAATATATCTCGTGGTACGCTCAAAGAAAGCACTCATGCCAGATGTCAGTTAAAAAACATTCCTACTGTCTTCGAGCATAAATGCTGTCATATGGCGGTGTGTTGCATTAGTACGAGGCGTTCCTAATTAGGCTATTATGACGCCGTGATTATGCATCTTCAATTCTGGGACATATGAAACAGGGTCTACGTCAAAGAAATGCGTCGCTCTGACAATATATTTGTATTAAAATGGCATAAACTGTTTTCTAGGACTATAATATTTTTTATATTTTTACATTCAAATCATAGTGAATTTTAGCAAACGTTCTATGAGTTATTTTATTTATTACGTCCTCTTAAGGAGATGATTCACCGAAAATGTAGAACGTTTTAATTATTTTTATATCTGTACGAGATATGGTTTGTTTTGTAGACATACATGACTATTTCCATTACAATGAAAAAATTTTAGCTTTCATAGTTTTTGTATAATTGCATGTTGAAGTTCAAATTTGCATAAAACGGTTTTGCGATAGAACGGAAAACCAACCGCCCTACCGTAATGAAATAACTCACGCTGAAGAATAGTGTCACGGGGCCAAGTCAAGACCTGTATGAAAACCGCGTTGGACTTTATTTATTTATTTAAAAAAAAAAAAAATTAAAAATATAAAATTGACAAATTTCTTAATTTTTTAAAACATAAAATAAAATTCAATGCTGTTTACATAGGTCTCGATGTAGCCCACGACACTGCCAGATGGTTTTCTGTTCTTGCATAAAACCATTTCATGCCAAACTTGGTATTTGACAGGCCATTATGCAAAAACTATAACAACTAAAAAAATGTTACTACAGTAAAAAAAAAATACTGAGTATATATATACACAGCAAATAAATTTTAAAAAATTACTAAAACAATTAAGACTTTGGCTGAACCGCCCCCCTCAAAATTAAAAATTCTTGATGTTTTTAAAATATTCCAGATTTTTATTCAACGTACACACAATCAGAGGAATGTCTCGCTGTTAAGTTGGCAGCCGTGTAGGTGAGGCAATAAAGAGTTGAGTAATTAATAAGGCTTTCCCTCCCGCGGGACTCGCGTGCAGGTGCAGATATGCCGGGAGATATAGAGATACGGGAGGGGGGAGGGGGTTGGAGAAATATATCCGTTGCCGAGGGGAGAGATAAGATAGGCCTCGAGTTACAGTCGACAGATCAGTAGAAGATATGCCCGCGCAGTGCACTACGTCCTCGCTTCCGGCAGTATTACCAGCAGTACCATCTTGTCTGTACTTATACCGTAATTTTGCTATCTGCACTATCCTGCCCTCGGGTCGTACACAAAACGTACGGTCCTAGCAGAATTACAAGTAAAGTAAGTTATCTAGGCGACTGAAGTGAATGGAACTAGCTAATTATATCGTGGAATTACAAGTTGGGATCACAGTGGCTACTGGGTAGAAAACTACCTGACAATGAGAAAATTGATGAACAGCAAAGTATTTTTAGACATAATACGAACTCATAGCAAGAATCGTTCAAAGATCACGAAAAAATAGATATGTGACTTCACCTTTAACTTTAACAAGCCAAGCTAATTACGTAATTTTCATATTAAGCGATACCTGATTGGTACATTCAGCGCGTTCTACACTATTACAACATAGTCTATTATGTAGCGGTGTCTGAATGCCAACATTTCAATAACGTTCAATGCCTAAGAGACCTTCATTTCATTAATATTATTCAGTTTCGCGTGAAAATGTTCCAGTCATAGCCCATTAACTGTACGTACTAGGTTTCCAATATCAAAACTTTCGTTTTTTTTTTTTTTTTTTTGCATGCATTAAAGTTTTATCAGTATTCGCGTTCCACTTAAAATGTAGAATCACAGCAGCTTAAAGCCACACACGGGCAAGTTGCCAATGGGAAGAGTGCGTATCACTTACATATCCTGATACAGAGGTGACGAGACATGCATAGAAAGTGTTCGCATGCTTCAAGCATGAACATTACTTAAGCAATGAACAATGCTTAATATTAACAAAAGTACAGCCGCTTATTTTGAATCAGTTAAATTATAGCCCAGACACATATCAGTTTATCCTGCATCATTAATAAAACAAGGTGTGTTAGTAGTCGTACGTTTGTTGATTTCCAAGTACAAAAAAAATATGCCAGAAAATATTTGGGAAACACATTTAAAGTCGGCGTGATAGTAAAATCTCACAGACCATTCGTTAGCAAGTATTATTTACTCTGGTTGACGTGTCGAAAGACGTTACATAGTCTCCCAAGATTATATTTCACCAAACTCAAAATGTTTTAAAACGACAAACTAACAAATAGCTGCACACCGCACACTCCAAATTGAAATAAAATTATCAGATTTTTCCAGATTTTCCTTGCTAAGACATTCTGTTTAGAAATTAACAAACTTTCCAAGGTTATGACTTAGTGCCTATAAATGTTCATCGATTTATAACTTCTCAAATGAGCTGAAATGATATTAAATGGACGGAAATACATACATTTTTATTATTTTACCGGAGTGATGAACTTTGGATGAGCCGTTTGTGAGGGGAAAATCAGGTACACTAACTTAAAACTTAACCATTGGTTACCACTAGTTAAACAACAGTTTTAAGCACGGTCGTAGAAGAACAGGTGTGGACACTCGCTCATCTACGACCGCATTTTGTTTGAACCCCTTGTTATTTGGCTGCAGTTCGGCAAGTTACCGAGTGTTGTACCTCTTTGGCGCTGCAATCAAGGCGGTCGGACTCAATCTCCGCCCACTTTTTTCCAGTGTTTACATTATAAAGTAAATAAATATTGCTGGAGCCATGCTTTAGGGTTGTGAGCGAAGGAAGTTTTTCATAAATTGATAAAAAATACATTTCGATAAATTGTTTATTCTTTATAACGTAAACATTGGAAAAAAGTGGGAGAGAAAAGGGCTGCTATAGTTAGCACAATATGTATAATGTTCTAGAATATTGCCAGTTTCCGACTGGCGACGAAGTGGGTCAATTTATATATTTCTATCACTTGTCAAATATGAACATACATACCGTTGAAAAAAAACAGTAATATCCCGTCTATAAGCAGCACAAATTGAGAGCGATTTGCGAGAAACAGTTATTTCTATGAGTGGTGGCTGACTTCACGTGATTATGACAACGTATTTAATTTCCGAATAACTGCTGTATTTGACCAGCACAAATCCTGTAACTTGGGCACAAATCAGCACAAACTGGGCACTACACATGCATGTATTTCGAACATAGGACTAAACAAATGTGGTGGGCAACTTGACACGAGTTACTGAACGATCTCTAAGTTATTCGGCTGCAAATGTCAGATTACTGTAGTCCGTCCGGTCATAAAAGACGCATCATGCTTTAGTGTTTTTGGAACTACAGTATTGTGATACCGATACCAAAGGTTTACGCGATTTTTACTCTCGCTCTCTCTCTCGCGCGCTCTCTCTCGCTCTCTCTCGCGCTCTCTCTCGCTCTCTCTCGCGCTCTCTCTCGCTCTCTCTCTCGCGCGCTCTCTCTCGCTCTCTCTCGCGCTCTCTCTCGCTCTCTCTCGCGCTCTCTCTCGCTCTCTCTCTCGCGCGCTCTCTCTCGCTCTCTCTCGCGCTCTCTCTCGCTCTCTCTCGCGCTCTCTCTCGCTCTCTCTCTCGCGCGCTCTCTCTCGCTCTCTCTCGCGCTCTCTCTCGCTCTC
>PNEQ01047410.1:0-27985 GCA_003012365.1 Medauroidea extradentata
CAGGAGTAATTGTGTGCATAACTAATTGTGTTGTGAGAGTTCTAGTTGATTACTGTTTTGTGTATTTCGTAGCTTTGTGAGCTATTAAATCCAGTACTTAATTTAACTCTTTTATTTGTAATTATAAGACCTCTATCCCAAAGAACTCATGGGAATTGCCCACATGTAAAGTTTGTGTTCTCAAACTTGTAACAATATTATATTTGCAAGTTTCAGACACGCAATAAATACAAACTATCTTGACATGTACAAAAATTATATATTATTAAAAACACTTTTGTTACCTTTGAAAATGTTATACTTATCTCTTCTTTGGAATAAACACATATAATATTGTTAGATATCGTAAAAAAGCTGAACTGTTTTGTATTGTCATAGTAATTATAATATTTATACTTACAACACAAATATTAAACTTGTTAAATCATTTAAAATATCCTCTTTTGCTTATAGATGTACATACCAACAGTGAGATCAGGGCCATGATTTTGCATACAATTAAACTTTTTTGTTCAGTTAACAAGTTTTTATTAAATTAAGTACATCTGCACATATACAACTATACACAATGCTCCGCGTCATTTCACCCTTGTCCTTGAACCAGCATAAAGCACCACTTGTTTGACTATACATTGCAGATGTTCACACTTATATACATTTTATATGTATACTACTGACTGCTCATTCTTAGCTCTATCTTACAAGGATAACTGCTACATGCTACAACAAAAACCTTAAAGCGAATAAATTTTGAAATGTTTCACAGCCGCGAGCCCTTTGCAATTAAACACCTTAACTATAAAGTTATTTTTATAAATCTGACTTGTTTCTTGGCATTATTATATATATTCTTCATATGTTACAATGCGACTTTCATGACAGTAAATATCATACAACTTTTAAATTGAAAGTTATGTTACATCATCAGCAGTACACAGATCTGTTGCATTTTATACACTATAATTTTAGCAAACACAAAAATATCTTTAAACAACTTTAATACTTAAGATTCTTTACGAGTTTATTAAATGGCTTAACAAATGTATCTTTGCATACATTTTTTAGTTTCTTCAAACCACATAAAAGAATCATAGCTTATGTTGAAGACGTATTAATATTTTACGCATTGTCCCATTGTTTGGTAATATTATTTCTCGTGAATTTTACTTTACACTAAAAACACAGTCAAATACAATTTTTATCGAATACATTTAGTTGCATGTTTTGCAAGACACTGCTCTCCAGTAAGTCCCGATTTCCGCGGTTGGTTGCCATAATACTTGAAGCATTGTCTGCATAATAAATTGTGCCTTCGTGTGATATCAGCTGTGAGCGCATCAGACGTGAAAATTTCTTGATGTAACAATAGTGTTGATACTTATTCTCTTCATCCTTAAGCAAAAGCAGATCTATATGTTCTGCTTTTTCTTCTTTGGTCACATATGTTGGTACCACTTTATTTATATCATTCAGCAAGTACACATTCACTGAGACATTAGAATTGTTATTTTCAAACAGTTTGATTTGCTGTAGCGGCGTTGGGAATTAAAATCCGCTAAAATCACATTTGTCCACCAATTTTGAATATCTCTTGTCCATTCGTTGCGGGTGCGAGCTTTTTACAAACCTAACCAACACCGCCCACATGAAGTCTCTGCCGTCGGAACTGCGAGGGTTTGATAACTGCATGTTTATTTTTTTTTATAGATTCAGGAATGTCAATATAAGAAGTTGTACATAAAGTATTGTGTCTTATGTCACACGTTTTTGACTTATCACAAATCTTCATGTGCTTTATTAAGCCATCCTTCCGCGAAATCATTTTACCACATTTATTGCATTAGTGCGATGCGCGAGATGTGTTAAGCAAACAACTGAGCCTGCGAGCTCTATATTTCTCACCAAACTGCATGCTGCAACGTAGCCAGAATTAACAAGAAATTATCCCTCTGGTGATGAAGTCGTTGACGTTGACAATGTCAAGTCCCTGATGGACTGCAAGACGACGATGTGTTCTATACAGCGATGTACTGTCTACGACATCCAAGAATGAACTAAAATTCCTATCTGTTTTACCTGATTATATAACCCTAAAATAAACATTTCCCAAACATGACAGTTATGTGCCATATTTTAATCGTTAAACAGCGTAATTACTTTTTAGCAGCTCTAACAGTGACAACGCAAGCTCCTTCCGTAAACAATATAATAGGTGAGCTATGGTTAAAAAAAAAAAAAAAAAAAAAAAAAAAAAAAACAATTTGTCAGTAAAATACATATAGACTCCAACGTGTCTGGATACAGTTTATAAATAAAATAGTGGAAACCTAATTGCTCGCGGCCTGTAAGGCACAGAAAACTTACTGTACGCGAGTTTTATTACGTCATTGTCAAATAGGCGTCTGAAAGTACTTGTATGTACGCCAAGGCTACTTTTATTAATAAAATAATTACTTACAAGTTAAATAAACTTCGCCATACTGTTTAGTTAGTTTGAAGTTATAGCAGTCATTTCACAAACACTTATTCAAGTTTTTTGTCTCTCGTTGTCGGCCATGATAGCTCTTCAGACACACCATATACGAGCCAAACCTTGTGTGCGTGTTTGCGTGCGCGCGCGAAATGTTTTTCTGGGGACGTACAAGGCGAGAAAAATCTTTAACGTAAAACGATGGGAGTTCTTAATTATTATCATCAACATTATAAGGTCAAAGAGCTGAAAATTTTCCCTTCTTTTGTGACGCGTATAGACACCACCACGTTCAAATTTTCATCAAGGGCATAAATATTTATACTGAGCTCCGGATTTTTTTCTTTTCGTTTCCAAAAATCACTTATATTCAGAATAATTGTGGGAGATTCTATTTCGTCAGAGTTGAATATTTATTCTAAATCATTGTCCACTTTGAAACATGCATTATCCTAGTTCTGACGATTGATAACTTTTTTTGTAGAAGTTTGATGTAGGAAGAAACGTAAACTGGTTCCAACTGGTTTTATTCGTAACTGCATTCTCTACATATAGCAGTCAGTATAAACCTACTTCCGTTGCGGTGGAAAATATTGTTATTACTGAATGCAAGGTACATTTAAGAATAATAGAACATATCATTGTGACTAATAAAAATATTAGTTTGTATAATACTTGTGTTATTCGTTTCTACATATACCTATGGTCACATTATTTTTTTATTATTTAGGGGGCTAAATCAAATAAGAGACTACGTCATATAAACACATATGTACTAGCCTTAATGCCATGCATTTATAACATAGAAGAAATAAAACTAATTAAATGTTACCTTAATGACCAAGACCATAAATATACACTTTTTTTCAAGATTTTGGTACATCAAATGTATTTCAAGATACGCGTAACTGAGAAGTATCCTTAGAACATAAATTTAGGATAGATAAACATGTTAATAGAGAGTAATTCATCATAGCGTTTGTCTACAAATCACGAGATTCTTAGCCTGGCCATCTGCAAGTGCACATGTTGCCATAGCAATAGTTTTTTTTAAGTGTTACGAAGGTATGCCCATTCGTAAACATGGTTGCAAAATACGTAAAAATAAAAACAAGCCAACATGTTTCTTTATCAAGAAAAGGTATTTCAAGATTTCCAGAGCTGAGACATCTTCTAAACTTGACTGTATACTATAGGCTACATATTAACAGATAACAATTCACCTTTAACGTTTGTGTAGGTCTAGACATTTTGTGATTCTTATCCTGGCCTTCTATATGTTAGGGTGACATAGCAAAATATTTTTTTGAAGTGGTAAAAATGTATGCTTATTTGTAACCGTGATAATAAAATACTTACATTTTTCTTCTTCGAAAAAATTAATCAACACAGTTTTTTTTTGTCCCGTAAAGATTTTTCGAGAATCATAGAGTTGTTACAATAAAAACAACACTGCATATCTAGATTTCAAATAAGTGTTTGTGCAGAGATTATCAAAGAAACCTTGCCAATGTTACTTTTGCGGGTAATATAATAAAAAAAAATGTTGTGATGACAAGATTCTTTGTACAACAATGTATTGAAAGGTTTATGACATAAACTGCCTTCATAGCTACAAGGCATGTTAAAATTAGCATGGCTGATTCAATAAATCAAAACTCATATACACTAAGAACAAATTTGAGATGAACCAAGGAGTTCAGCCCCTGTAATTGAATGCTCTATGATCTTCATTTAACATTGACAACCGGATGATATAGGTTGTTCGCGATAAACCGAGCACTTTTGCGGACCATCGTGTCCGGAATAAAACTTTTAATGTATTATGTATTGCGATGGCAGGAGTCATCTATTGAGTACGGTACGATCTACACACTGTCATTGAGACTAAGGTTGTTTAGTTTGTATTAAAAAGCTGCAGGGAACCATAAATAATGAGAAAGAAAAAAGCAACTACACTTCCAAAATGCTCATTTTATCCTGAATGACCTATACAAACTACGTTCATAGCAACCTGACATGTTAAAATTACAATGGTTGATTAAAAATGACGGATACTAACAATAAATTTGAATTGCAACACAGAGGCTGCCCTGTCATTGAACACTCTATGATAATTCAACTGCAATCAGTGATGTTATAATCGTAATGGTAGATTCGAAATAAATGCTTTTTTATATTTTGTTCCAAAACTTTTGGTAATACATTTGAGTTGCTCCACGGGTACCCACCCCTATCATTGAACACTCTATGATAACTGCAACCTGTGATGTTATAATGGTCATGGTCGATTCGAAGCAAATACTTTTTATATTTTATTACAAAGCTTTTTAACACTACGATGCTACCTAAATTTTTATCGCTGTGTCAACAGTGCTTATGTAAATGTTTCCGTATGAAAAATAATATATTAGTCTATTTCCTGTTAGTGTAGATAATTCATATTCACACGCCGTCTATTTATAACCATTGTGAGCAAATTAAGTGATAAGCTAATGATTGTGTTATGCCACTGCCTCCAGCGCATAACTAACATACTATTAACTAAATAAAAGTCTGCAGTACTTTGTTAATGAGAATGAACTTTGTTTTCAATTAAAATTTAATAAGTCGCGTGTAATATTGTTAGTAAATCATCATGGAATTCACATAATATTTGTACGCATTCTTGGTAGATCGAAATAATAAAACAATATAATGGTATGTATGCTGGCAACACATTGCTGTAAAAAATCGTCCTTCCATCACATGAAAATATAAACACAAGCGAAACCTTACAGTTGCTACACCAGTGGTAAGTTACAAAAAAAAGATATCAATTTCTCTACTCTTGGCACCAATTAAAATTAATTTGATATTTACAGAAATTATAATACGTTTATTAATACAAACAATTTTCAGCTGTATATTAAAATAAGATGTATTTCACACATAGTTAATTATTTTCGAATAATATACACGTGTTTAATTGTAATTTGGGATTGCATTTAACGTTTTCATAACTAAATATCTTGACGACATTATTATTAGTTCTATCAGACTGAGCAGCTTAGTCATTTAAAGAAGACTCATAGCTGTTACGTCACTTAGTTCAAACCTTGTCAGTACACTATCGTTCATACTGCAAGATGTTTACAGTGATATAAGCTGTAAGGGATATTCATTTTCACCAACTGTTTAAACAACACAGTACGGTCAACTCTTCAAAACAATTCATGAAAATGTTTTTTTAACACTTAGTCTGTTTCTATTGTTATGTACAAATATATGAAGACATATTTATAATTATATATATTTAAAACTTTTTTTTTCAAATATGAATTATTTTACCAGTGGTTTTCTGCTTATAAGTTCATAGATACTTGAAATTTTATATTAGCGCAATGCGTTTACGGTTTTATCAACTATCACTCACTACGAACAACTCTTCAAAACAATTCATGAAAAGGGCTTTTTAACGCGTAGTCTCTACTGTTATATGTAAATAAATATATGAATGCATATTCATAATTATATATATTTAAAACATTTTATTTCAAGCATGAATTTTTTTTAACCAATGGTTTTCTGCTTATAAGTCCATAGATACTTGACATTTTATATTAGCTCAATGCGTTTACGGTTTTTTCAAATATCAGACATACTGGACGTAGTGCAAAATTACGCTACGAAGACTAACTATAACAACTGCTATGCTACAGTACACACACGCATACGTCATTTGCCAGTCAACTAAACTGAAACAAAGTTTTACTTTGCTGATGATTACGAAGTATTTAGTAACTTATTACTTTTGTACTGGGTAGCGAGATTACGCTAACTGAAAAAAAAAAAACATCGAATATACATAAAATCAATTAATAATTTCCCGAGTACTATTTCTACCATAAGAAATAATGGAGGACACGGGCTATTTATAGTCTAGGGTACATGACCGTATTGGAATGCAGCGTGGACTGCCCCGCCTTCCCCCAGACATGTAAACACGCTGGTCAGTGACAGTATTCTTTCTGTCTCGAAGGTTCGACGCTAAGCGAAGCGTTAAATGTGCGTTTGTGAGAAAAATTAATTTTATTCAAGTGACAGTTATAATTATATGTTCCTTACGAAAATGTTTCAAATTATCTCTGTTATCAATGGATATACATATTGTTTTAAACAGCCGTGCGAAATAAACAGACAGTACTGTTTTTATTCCTACTGCTTTACACCTATTCTCTATGTATTCAAATATTTTGTTATGTAGGACGATTTGTTTGCATCCGTATTATTAAGTAATTGATATAGTCATACACAATGTTAATAAATCATCGTACAATGAAGTTTTCTGATGATTTTATATGTATGTATCTGGAAACTTCAACTTCTTGCGTTAAAATAATCTTTACCAATACTTGGTGTAAAACGCCATTGGTAGTATCTGAACTTATTACGTATCATATAAAAAATTAATATCGTTAGGTTCATTGACAGTAAATTGACATGATAACTATTACAAATTAACAAATTGCATATCTTAACCGAAATAAAAATGGAATGTCTATGCAATGTCTTTGTCCTATGACAAAATGATAATCGGTTTTTAAATAAAGTTAATTTGGTCAACTATACTTAGGAAAAAATGCTATAGGACGTATCCGCACGTATTATTTAGTACTAGCATATAAATTACATATTTAAAAGTCGTACTGGCAATTAGATAATTAACTGTGTGAATTTATTTAATATTATATCAACTAGTACGATCCTAATCTATAACGTAACTGCCATATAAATTACGCATTTCAGTGTCATATAAACAATTAGAAGGTTAAATATGTTAACACATTATTTTCCAAAATGAACGTATGTATACACATTTGCTGGTATAGTAAATTGTCACGTAAAATGATTAATTTCAAAGTATAATGTCAACGGCTACGATAACTTTTATTTAAAATATATAATAACTCGTATCCATTCACATTACCATATTCTGGACAGGAATAGTCATAAATTACGTATTTTTTGCAGTCGTATATCTAATGAATCGAAAACTCGATGCCTATCGATAGATTGACACTACCTGACGATGAAGCCTTTATTATTTTGTACATTCAAAATTAAAATACGACTAGAAGGGCGAGTCCGCATATACTTGGCACAGGGGCGTACTCCTTAACAATCAACAGTTAGGAGCGTGTCATTTACCGCGCACAGTGGGGAAACATAGATGGCTGACGACACTAGCGCGGCCTAGTTAACAACGTGTGAAAAACAAAAGATGACCGACTACGGCGCTATCTATTCGACGATGGCAAAAGCAAAGTTCTGCACTGGTTGCCTAGCAACAATTGTAAACGTATAAAATACCTTTACAACTACGACGGAGAAACGATTAAGACATAGCGATGTCAGGTGACATCATCAATCGAGAACTATGCACACGAGCTGACGTAGTGAGTATCTAACGAATTATTCTGGGGTCTAAATAAGTGTCAGCATTTTACAAATCATAGAGATATGTCACATAGTTTAGGAATAATCTAGAACTATGCTTAAAAACTGACAGAGCATGTGTTTAAACATTCGAACTTATTCTAGAACTTAATATGCGTGAGGGAAAAATTTATTAATTTGTTTTAAACTTACTATGCATAGCTAAATAACTATCTATTAAGACATAACTATGCTTTAGAAAATATTTATATGATAATTACCACATCTATGCTATAAGAAATAATTTATGAGAATAATCGAGAACTATGCGTACAAACTAACAGAGCGCGTATTGAGACATTTCAATTTATTCAGGGACTTAATGTGTGTTTGCGTTTTAAATTTCGTAGATATGCGACAAACAGTTTGGAAATATTCGAGAACTATGCTTATAAACTGAGAAAGCATGTATCTAATCATAGTAAATTATTCTGTATCCAAACATATGTCTGCATTTTCAATTTCATAAACATATGAATAATAGTTTGGAAATAATCGGGAACTATGCGTAAAAACTAACAGAGCGTGTATTTAGTCATATAAATTTATTCTCGGTCTAAATAAGTGTCTGCGTTTTGAATTTCGTAGACATATGACAAATAGTTTTGAAATAATCGGTACCTATGCTTTGAAACTGGCAAGAGGTCGCGTCTATGCTTAAAAACTGAAATAGGACACAATAAAACATTACATGCGTGTGTGCATGCGAGAAAATCGATTAATTTTTTTAAAAATACTATGCATAGCTAAATAACTGTGTTTTGAGACATTACTGTGATTTAGTTAAATATTTATATTGACAATTAGCACATCTATGCTATAAGAAGTAATTTAAATAAAATCCTATTTAGTAACTATGCTAGGATATATTATTAAAGAAAAACTATTTTTATATAATTTTAAAAATGGTGTCAGTGATATAAGAAATAAAATTATTTAAAATCGTATTAGCATATTAAATTAAGTCTGATATTTTATCCACAACAAAAAGTTATTTTTATGCATACCACATTAAAACCGTATACATTACAAGTGCAGCCGACCCCCTGTAGCTTAATTGGTTGAGCGACCGACTTCGATACGAGGGTTTTTGGTTCGATTCCCAGGTCTGGCTGGGTGTAAAATTTGTGTTTGTCCAATTTGTCTCAAAAATTCTCTGTACAATTGTCACGCGACATTTACTCGGGGTTGCTTAAATAAGTAACATTAAGGGGGGAGTGTTCGGTGCAGTGATGATGCGGCAGCTACCGCCTCGCCACTACACCAAACATTTATTTGAAAAAAAAAAAGCATCCGTAGCTCAGTCGACTGGTGCGCACGTCGTACTTACTAACACAGATGTTACAAGATCGAATCCCACACCCGGCGAACTAAAATATTTAACTTGATAAGAAATTAAAATCATAAGTAACATTATCCCATGTACAAACACAAGCAACTTCGCCCGTAACAGTAAACAGCAACACTAACGCACTCTAGCAGACAACTACGAAAACAAACATGGCGACACTAGCGCCGCCTAGCAGACAACGGAGAAAACAGACATGGCGACACCAGCGCCGCCTAGCTGACAACGGAGAAAACAAACTGCAACACCAGCGCCGCCTGCCTGTAAAATACGGGAACATGATGTCACAGTTTACGAGCAGGAAAAACACGTGACAGTAAAAAAATGTGATATCACAAGCAGACAACGTAAACAAACATGGCGGCTGTGTAGAAAAGGACGTAAGACAAGTGACAGTCGAAAAAAAATTCAAAAACCAAAAATCAAAATCCAAAAACAACATGGCGGACAGTGACGTCATCCAGGATGGCGGACAGTGACGTCACGGCGGCCATGTTGATTGCGTCATCACCGACTCCACAGCTTCACACTCTCAACCCTCTGCGCTTAAACCGACTATATGCCACTACTACAACGGTCTTAAAAACCCGTTTTCAACAAATGTTACATTCATAATGTTAAACTTGCACGCTATAATGTTCGTTTCATAGAAGTTACTGCTGACATTTTCCACTCGTAAAAAATTTTTTAGCTCTAATAGTTTTCCAATAGTTGCATGTCATAGTCAGAATTGCAAGCTTCGGGATCATAAGAATGAACAAAAACCAAGTGACGCACTTGAATGAAATAATTTACACTGAAATTAGGTGTTGAGAAATATGCTAAAATATTTTGATACACACAAAACATCCTTTACCTTTTTTTTAATTGCCATAAATGAAGTAAACTGTCATTTTTTTTTTCAGATTTTTTAAAAAGTTCAAAGAAATTTCATTGTGTTTTTAAATATTTTCACTTATGGCCTAAAATTTCTCTTTTCAGTGCAAATTATTTCATTCGAGTTAATCACTTGATTTTTCTTATTCCTCTGCTCCCGTAACTTGCAAATTCTGACTTTGAAATGCCTCTATGGGAAAAATATGACAGCTAAAAAATGTTAAAAGTGGAAAATTTTATCACAAGTAACGTCTATAAAACGAACATTATGCCGTAAAAATATATAACTATGCATTCGTGCCACGTGAACGCCCTTATGGGCTCCAGAAACCTGCACTTAAGAAACACGCTGAATTTTTTTTTAACTATAGAAGCATACTTTCGAGTGTGTGTTCTTGTCGTGTATAAACGCAATGGGTACATATGTGCAAAATTAGCGTTATTTACTTAAAGCAGAAAAGCCCAGAAGAAAAGTTATGACACAGAATATTTTTGTAAGGTACAGCAATAACGCGTGAGAGGCCAATTTGCAGCGTGCCGCGACTGTACCACAAGGACGAAGAAGACTGTGTTGCGTGGTTGCGGATGCTGTAAAGGGAAGTGGCAAGAATGTTTCAGGAGGGGCGGGGAGGCAACAGACTGGAGAAAGGAACGAAGAACCGTGGATACTCCCCAAGCCGTCTCGCAAACATACAACTCCGCGCTCCGGCCTTTGACGTCGCTTGCAATGCGAGCGAGTTTTCTAAAGCCCTCCGACATTCTGACAAAGTCTCAGACACTGTGGAATTTCCCCCTCCCCTTCCCCACACCACGGTTTCTCTAGTCTCACGACCTTCCCCTACTAGACTTCACAGAACTAGGGACCACACTCACCGCTTCTCAAACTTCCCTACAGTGGCGCTAACATCGCGTTCATATTTAACTTTTCCTCAAGTTACGTACCGCAAGCGACGGTGGCTTTCTACGTGTAGGGGGATAGTGGGACACTACAAAAATATTTCTCGCATATGTGGTAACCTTGAGTAAAGAAATTTACTTCCGTTAAATTCCGAGTAATACATATCCACAGAGCCAACGATTTCTGGTTAAAAATGTTTTTTACCAACTTCTTGCATTGTCTTACGTGCGCATTTACAGCTATGCTTCATGGTAATTGGCAGAATGTATTTGTGCCGAAATGTCTCTCACTTGACTGTGTCAATCAGAACAAGGTTACTGCGACACCACAAGCCTGTGATTAGCGGGTAAATCTCCGAGACACTAATCAAGGGCGCCGCCTACCCGCGCGTGAGAGGCTCAAAAGCGACGGAGCACATGGGCGTGCACAGAACTTCAGTAATGGTGGCGCCAGATCAACAGTTCATACCAAACACGGAGGATTCACGGACCCCGAGCTTAAGCGGGGGGTCCGGGGGTCCTCCTCCGGAAAATTTTGGATTTGTAATAGCAAAATGGTGCTATTTAAGGTGTTTCCGAACCAAAACATTAAATACACAGATGCAAAAATTTTTAACATTTTTTATGACAAATTTTGGCTTTGAACGTTATAATCCCCACAAAACTACTAAACTATTTACATTTTTAAGTTTTGGTTGAGCCATAAAATAAATTGCACAAATTGTTTGCACGGAATCGATACTGGTGGCTTTGAAAAACCGTATGTCTACTTATATGTTATCTGAAGACGCCAAATAAATGCTATCACATTCTTAAATGTTAAGTTCTAAAATTAACAAATCAAGGGAGGTTTTGAAACATACCTCAAATATGTAAAATATTAAATAATACAAATACAGAAATTAGTGGGCAAAAGTTTTAATTGTTTAAATACAACAATTATGTTTTGTCTGCGACTGGATGTAAGTCATCGAGCAAGCCTATCCAAATAGTATAATGTATTTTAAGTAGTAGTATATGTTTAGGTACAATATTTTTCAAAAATTATTTTGAAAACCAGTTTATAAGTCCAGAAATAAAAATAAAAAACCTTAGGGAAATCTCCTGAACATAATACTCTGTATTACTAAAGGGCCATTCGCCGACGAAACGGAACAATGTTTTTTAAATTCGTCACTGATAGCATTTGTGTTTTTACAAGCAGCCAGTTTTTGCTCCACAAATGGAATCATCAGGTTTTGCAAGCGTTCCTGGCGCATTGTAGACCTAAGCTTTGATTTTATGATAGTAAGCTTTGAAAAAGTTCTTTCGCTTGTACAACTAGTTACAGGCATTGTTGCAAACGTATTCATTACTGCACCGAAACTTTTTTAGGTAGAACTTCGCTGGAACTTTGAAAGTCAATCAATCCAGTCAGGAACAGTTTTAGGTGGAAAGTCGGTATCCATATCTCTCTTCGTCTTCAAAAGCTTCACTTCTGCTTCTAGTTCCGTAGCATTCACTCTGAACTGTTTTGAGAGAACTTGAAAGTCACTACTTTCATACTTGTAAGGACCCAAATTTAACCCCATTAGTTTTCCTGTGGCAGAGATCACTTTCTTTGTTTCTTGTCCAAACCTAGAGTTGATACCTTGAACTAGACTGTCCAAAACAGGATGAAATGTAAACAGTTTCAACTCATCCTTTTTCGTTTCTGCGTAGATGGCAGTAGACGAGCACGAACTACCAATGTCTTCTAAGACGACTGAGACTTTTCTTTTTCGAACTGTAGGGATTTGAACTTCCAGTAAGTTACATATTTCCTCAGTTTTGGTAAAAAATTTCCTCAAATTCTTCTTCGTTGTTTCTCATTTCTGTCAAAGCAAGGGCCAGGCTTTCAACATCTTCAACTGCTTGACAAAGGTCTATTTTAGGATTTTGCAGGGCTTTGCTCACTTTTACCACAAGCTGAAGGATTGGATGCATGATTTGCAAAGACGTGATGAAGTTGAAAGATTCCACTTATAGCAAAATGCCTTTACCTTTAGCCCGAAGTTTTGAGTCGGAAGTAGACTCTGTACACTCTTCAATGGCTTTTACATTACTTCAATGTCAACCAAGTGAGCATGAATAACAGACACAGCTTCTGAACGGCACGCCCAACGAGTATCTGAAAGGGATTTTAGAGTCTTGATTTTGATAGTAGTTTCTTTTACAATATCCTCATAGATAGCATGCCTCTTAGGACTACCTTCAATGTAGGTATCATAATTATGTCGTCCAGTATAATTCTTAATGAACTACAAGCTCACTAAGTTCAACAATAGTGCTAAAGCTGTTCACGGTAAACTGGAACACTTTCGAGCACCCAGTTACTTTTTTTCTCTCGGCCAATTTGAATTCTTCCGCCACTTATTTATGGTAAATATTTCGATTTTTATATTAAACGTAGTGAATATTCTCAGTTCAAATAAAATTTTACGTCTAATACTACCAGAAAATATATTTTTTGATTGTTATTCTCATGGAAGTGGTTTTAAAAGTCTTCACTTTACCGTGAACAGCCTATATTAAATACTCATTCACACCGTTTTACGCCGATGCACGTAAAAAACAAATATCAAGTACCACGGCTTAAATATAGGAAAAATAACTTACTGTTTTCATGCTGAACATCCGTACCTTCCGATCTGGAACTGGAATCCTTTTCGGGATCGGGCTTTTTAATTTGTATCACCCATTTATACATTATACGGATATACAGCATACAGTAATAAACGAACCATAAACAATGCTAATTAGTTGTGTACGCAACAAACACAGGTTGTACTCGCGTACTCATTAGAACAGAAAGGAAACTGATTACAACCGAATAAACACTACACAGTAATGCTACCTGACGGATGGCGGCTATTGTTCCGTGTGCCGAGCGCGCATTATATGTAATTCGAGGAGAAATATTTACATTTCAGAAGTTACGTAGCCGCGGCCCGCGTATACAACACAAGTAATTGCAATTGGCTTGTTTCCGACTCCGTGTATATAGTTGGTTCGATTGATATTCTGTATTATTTATGTTGTAAAAGAAAAAGAAAGTTAAACCCTAATGGTGGTGCCAAGGCACCTGTGGCACCTCCCTTGCGCACGCCTATGACGGAGCAGTAAGGTCGACCTTGGAGCGCGCATCAAATGACGCGTCACCTCAACAAGCAAAGCGCTGAACTAGCGTGCAACGTTCCCGCCGAACGCTTCTTACTATGGGGCACTAAGCGGCGACCATATAATTTTATTGGTGGAAAATCTGCAACTAAGTTCAGTGCAGGTCGCAATCTGAGTTTCTCATACATCCGGTTAGTATATATTTTGAAGTACGGAAGTCTGAAAAGGCCGTTTTTAGCCATGTTGGAGGGCTTAGAAACAGTGTTTATAACGAGCGTGGCGTCTTAGCAATGAGGTTCCGACCTTGTCTGAAGTTTGTTTTCTTTTCGTACGTTGGCACAATGGGCACACGTGGAATATTTTCGTAGAAAAGACCTGTTTACGAACACGCTGCAACGCATTTGAAGCGTGGGGTAGGCGGCCGCCTTACGGTCGATTGCAGAGTCATGTGAATAAGATCTTGAGGTAAAAGTAGGGACAGAAAAATTTCGCAAATTCAATGACCTAAATGTTAGAATCAACTATCCTGTGCATACTCAAGTGCCGATCATTTGTCTACTAGCTACTACTCAGTGGAACAGCAGACAATGAACGAATAGAAGAGGTATGTATAGGACAATGGATTCTAGCATGGGGGTCATTGATTTCGCAAAATTTTTCTGTCTGTAGGTAATGGTCAAACTAAGGAGAACTTGAGTAAAATTTGAGAATTTTTCGTTTGCATTGCACTGTCAGGAAATTGAGAGATCTCAGTGAGGTGTAGGGTTACCACAATATTCGCGAGAAAAATAATTTCTCTTCATGCATCGACTTGCGAATGTAGCTAAAATGTTTGTATTTTCCATTTATAATGCACAAAACTTACATGATGGTGATTTGATAAGTTATATTCAGTGTTTCGCTTACTGTAAAGTTGAAAAGTGCAAAATAAAATTATAAAAACACGTCATTGATATTGTTTGTAAAATTGTATCGTTACCATTTTGTTTGAAAACAAAAATGACATTAAAAACACGACATCGCTTTTCGTGTAAAAAAGTACGATGAATATAAATTATTTTGTACATACCAGTGCGGTCTTTCCTTTACACCATGGTTATGTTTATTTTCTATAATATTATTAATACATTCTAAGTAATAATGTTATTTATCCCCCATGTGACATTCTAAACTCTATTTACGGCCGCCATGAATGATTTTCAGCTTGAGAAAATCTTAAGGTAGGTCTAACGACACTTTATAAATTCGTCCGCTTTTCCTTGGGTTTCACTCAGCACTTCTCGTCTTTCCAATCAAAATTTCTTACATTTCACTCAGAGAGGCCTTAGATTTTACTCAACACGGCTGCACAATCGGCCCTCAAGAGTTGAAAACATTCTATCACTGACCACGAAGCATACGCGCAAAGGGTGCTGAAAAAAACTGTTGGAAAATTCTTCCAACAAAAGTCACTAGCTCCAGACATCTAATTGATACTTACTCAAAGTTGGCAATTATGAGAAAAAAACTAGTATAAAAGTAACCATAAGCCACCCCACATGATCAAGTCACTCCCGCTTACGCCAATTTTACAGACACCCTAATTTTGAGAAGAGATTTGTACGCAATTTAACTAACTTACCTGCATATCAGCAGTTCTTATATTATTTCCCGTGTGTTTGTAAGAAGAGGGTTGTCACTTGACTTAGATAATTAGAATTAGCTCGATTCACAACCACCGCGTAACATATGCGCGTACGTAGGGTAAACGTTGAAACCCCGAGTGTGCATGCTAGCATTCACATCCTCGCACAGCATGCGTGCGTACGTAATAGAGTTGATCAACTATATCTACTTCGTACGTACGCTAAATGGTGGTTGTGAATGCAGCATGTGCAAACGTAAGACTCGATTAAATATTAATTTATACTGACAAATCATTTATCTTGCTGTCATAAATTACGTAATTCGAACAGAAAAAATAAAAAATAAAGTAAAATCATATAATACGGGCATTTTGTTATGACATAAAAAATTTCCGCGCATGTCTACATTAAATATTGTTGTGAATCCAGTCTCTACTACTTAACGTACCTGCGTGTGTTCGTACGTATGTTAAGTGTGTTTGTGAATCCGCCTGTAAGTTACTGCGACATAAAGCATTTGTATTTCGCAAGCGGCCCCCCAAGAATCGTGAAAACTTGAACCACATAGACATTGTAGTGGCTATGAGGTAAATAGTTACAAAAATCTGGTGTGTCCAGAGAAGTATGTATAGTATGAATAAGTCAACAATCGTCAAGAGCCTGAACAACGTAGGATGAACCACACAGCCGCGGCATGGAAATACGACGAACAAGTAAGATCTATATAGCTTATTCGGGATACAGTAAGCACTTTTAAGAGTGAGTGCTAGTCAACGTCTAGAATTTTCGTATTTTGTGACATAACTTTCCTTCTGGGTAAATGTACACAACTTTAACCTAACTACGATATAAAATGCATACTGATATAATTTTAGACACCGCAAATATCTTTTTATAATTACTGTTGTTGCAGATCGAATAGCAGTTAGAAAATGCATATTACTGTCTTAGCTGCAATTCTATGTGTAACAGCAATAACGGAAAATAAAGATTTATGATGTCTGAAAATCCCTTAATACGTCGTCTATTCTGTAGTTAGGTAAGAGTTGCATAAATTTACCCAGAAGAAAAGTTATAACACAAAATACAAAAATCCAAGATGTTGATTATCTCTCACTCTTAAAACACTAGTTAACTTAATTCCATTCAGTTAAGTTATATTTTACCGCCAGTTTTTAATACAAACAAAAATGTCTTCTTAACAATGAAAGTATATAGATTGTACTGTAATCAACAGTTAACGACCGAGGTAGCTATAGATAACATTTTTAAAATTATTATTTTAGGAGATCTTCAAAAGTGCTGGCTTTATGGCCTCGCTCTTTAGTTTTGCAGTGGTTTAGAAAATATTTTTGTAACGCAAATTAATTGATATATCAAATATTCATTCGTACAGTTTTAAGATTTATATAACATCGTTTGTATCTGAATTTTTCTGTTGCAATACACCAAACGGATTTTTAGATTTTTGCCTCTGAAATATCAAATTTTTTTGTGGTCAAAATAAGCCAAAATTAAGCAAAATTAAATCGTGATTCTACCGATAAGAGAAGCTAGATTTCGAACTCGTCTACACAAGAGTTACTTTATTGATAGGGTCGCTGTTTATTAAACTTGCCCTTGATGATTCTGATCTATTATCAAACATGCATACATAATCTCATCTACATCGCTTCTCAGCTGTACAACATGCCTATCACTGAAGAAGCAGTCACCTAACAAGTAGATAAACATAGATAGACAAGACTGTGGAGTTCAACCAAATTATATATTTCCGAATAGTGCTTTGAAGGGTCCTTTGTAGCCTCGCATCCTTGAAAAGTGCATCATGAAGAATGCAGCAATGTTTTTATTCATGTCCGAATTTCTACTGATGCAAGATGCACCTTTCTACACAACCTTGGCTCAAGGATGCATGGCACGCATCCTTGCGCCCTTGCGATCGTCATTACTTTGAACTGAGAACTCGGCGGTATGTTTATACATAAACGCACCTTTGGCCGTGAAGAATGCGTTGGTATCCTATGAATAGAGCTGGTGATTTTGGTGTAAAGAATTATGCAAAATTTTGATTATGTGCCTCATGTGCACGTCTGCAGCTCTGCTTCATGGTCAGTGATTGGCTGTTTTGAACTATCAACGTCTTGGAGTTCTACCCGCAAATAACAGACGTGTGGTGTCGCAGTAACCTTATTCTCATTGGCATAGTCAAATGAACTACTCATCCACACGAATACACTCTGCCAATAGCCACAAAGCAGAGATGCCGATGTGAGCGTGGTGCATTGATACAAAATGTTGTATAATTATTTTCACCAGAAATCACCAACTCAACTCAATAATTCGGAAACAGCGATATCGTTAGCGGCTAGCCTACATTACAGTTAACCCGCGAATTTTTCACTAGTTATATTATACTGAAAGACTTGACTACGAACATGTTGCGTATTTGTAGATATGGTGGATTGGTAAGCAGCGGTAGTTTTCGCGATAGTACTTTTGCAACAACTTGTTTCCATGCCTCATGTGCACACCTGCAGGCCTGCTCCATGGTCACTGATTGGCTGATTTTAACTGTTTCGTGTCTTAACTCTTTACTGCAAATCACGAACGTGTGGTATAGTAGCACCCTATTCTGATTGGTGTAATCAAATGAGAAACGTCTTTCCACTAAGACACGCTGCCAATAACAATGAAGCAAAGCTGCAGCTGTGCACATGAGGCACTGAAACAAACTGTTGCAGAATTATTTTCACCAAAAATTGGAGTCCCTATGAATCACGAAGTAGACTTGCAAATGTGCGCATAAGGCATTGAAACAAAGTGGTGCAAAAATATTTTCGCGAAAACTTCCATGCTCTACCAATAGAACTTTAAGCGGGGACCCTAAATTTTTTTTTGATAGCATAAAGTAAAGGCCAACGCATGCATCTTGTTTTGCACGTTCCGAATTCAGGTGGAATTTTCGGAGTTACAGCAGTCTTAACAAGCCATTTTGAGAGTCCCGAAAACCATGTTTCTAACAAGCGTGCTGGATTTCTAAAATTATAGGATGGTAGTTTCAAATGTGTTTTACATTCAACGTAAACGTAATATAAATAAGTTAAGCGGTTCCGCGTGAAGAAGAATAAGCGTGACACGCTAAAACACCGTCCATGCGCCATGCGAGGACTTCTCTTAAACCTTCGAAAATATCCTATCCCGGCTCTATGTTTGGTGTACGAACTATGTTTTCTTCTTCCCACTTAGTTTGGGTCCGTAATTGGTGGGGAAAGAAGGTGGCCGCCATGAAAATATGTTGACCTATGAAAAAGCTTTGTCACATTTAATTTGCCAGCTATTTGATAAATTGACACATAAGGCACCAATAGAAACTAATGTGGATGAAAATAAGCGGTGTGTATGGTTTGTGGAGGGAGTGAAGGTGTTTGTAGATCTGACGAATTCCTATGCGTGTCTGATTGTCGAGCCTTAATATGTACGTGTAAACAAATTTTTCCGTTTAGGAAGATGTTTACAGTGTAATTACGCAGCAGACGGCTTAGGTAAAAATATTCAGTGTTATGAGCTTGGTGTACGCAAGTGATGAGATGCACTGGACATATGAGCACATTCATCGTGTCATTTGTGGATTCTAAGCAAGACCTCTTCAACTAGGCCACGAGTGTGACTGGATATTTTTAGCTGGGAACTGGGTGTGGTGGGCCATACGACCTTGGACGAGATTGGTTTGTTTGAAACCAGATCCGGTCGTTGGTATCGCCTATGATTGCCCTGTAATAACCAGCTTCGCTTTCCAACTCCCGTCTTGGGAATATTTATCTTTTTATTTGACGAGTTTTACTTCGCTGTGAATCTTAGAGGTTATCCACAGCATGTGGCTGATAAAACTTTATTTTATGCTTAAATCTGTGTCCAGATGTGTGAGCATGAACAGACGTCACGGTTTTTTTTCTCTCTTTCCAGTGACTAACGCTAGTGCGAAACATCGCAGTGTCAAAAGATCTGAGCAAAACATAAAATGTGACAAACGTGGTTGTTGCATTAACACGAAAATGTGCCTGTTCCTCCGTTCATTTAATAGCAGAGATTATTTGGCTCCAGGTGCGATGCAAAATTCCCTCCAGCACTGCCCCTCCCCCTCCCCCTTATAGTTCTGATGCTCGAGGATTTCGGCTCTTGCGTAACAGAGTAACAAAATTTTTTTATTTTATTTTTGCTTAAGAGGGCTATACACCGGATGTAATTTTCCACGTTTGACGGACGGAGACAATGAATGATAAGGTTCAACTTTCCACACTGGACGGTAACAGCAAAGCTTATATTCGTGGCGCGCCAAACTGGCGTGCAGTATTTTCCTACTACAATTCTTCCTATGAGACTTAAAGCGGCGACCCTACAATTTTATTTGTGGAAAGTTTGTAGTAAAGTCCAACACATGCTCCCAACTTTGTGTTTTTCGAATCAGGGTGGTATTTTTCCAGTTACAGATGTCTATAAAAGCCATTTTAACGATTTTGAGGGGCCCTAAAATCACGTTTCTAATAAGCATGTTGCAGTTTTAAATGGACAGAAGCCTAGTTTTAATCATGTTTTTTTTTTTTCGTAGATAAACATAATGTGAATATGTTTATCTGTTTCACGTAGAAAAGTATAGGCGCGGCACTCCACAACATCGTTCATACGTCAGGTCATAGCCGCCGTTAGTAACAGGCCGCAGCCTTAGATCTGGCAACCCTGCCAGGAAGGGTCGTTAACACTTATTTTGTCTTGCCAACGGCAGTGGCAACCTATGATTCGCCGGTATGTATGGCATAATAACGAATAAGGTACAGCCATTGCCTTTGGAGAGCTAGAAGAAGTGTTAAAATGACCCTTGTGTGCAGGGTTGCCAGACCTAAGGCCTCGGCCTTCTACTAAAGGCGGCTATGGCCAGGTGCATTAGCCTCTTAAGAGTTAGCGTGCCTAGCGCGTGAGACGTGCTGAAACGCGAAACGGGAAGTATTTTTTCTTGTATAATTATTAAAAAATTTTCTAATTCGTTTATCTACGAAAAGAAAACAACACACTTCAAACTGTGTGTCTAGGGTTTTAAAAATGCCGTCCGCTAATTTAAAAAGTGTTTACCAAGCTCCTCAAAAGTGCTATAAATGACTTTTTCACGTTGCTATAGGTGAGAAAATATCAACTGTAATCGTGAAGTAAAATCATAGAACCTGCATTGGACATACTTTCCACAAATTAAATACCACAGTAATCGCTTGAAGTCCCATTGAGAAACACTTTTTTATACGACAACACTGCACGCTAGTTTAATACTCCGCGCCTAGAGACGATGAGGTGTTATACGAACATGCTATTCGACTTATTTCCTTCCCCCATTTCCGTGCCTCGAACGTAAAAAAAAACTAAGGTCCAAATAACTCTTAAGCCCCACTAACACATTGTCAGACAACTTCTGTTCAGGACTTGTGGAGGTCATTCCAGCAGTGCCGTTAGAATGCGAGGGAATTTGGAAAACTTCGTTTGAACACATTCAAACTCCACTGCAACCCTAGTCACTGCAGTTGCGAAATATTCCTGTCTCGTAACCTGACTAGGAAGTACAGGTATTCCCAAAAATTATTACTTTGACTTGAAATACCCCTTTCAAAACGTTTTATTCTTCTTACTAATGTAAGGGAACACTGTCTAATCATTTACGGGAAACACGCCTTCCCTTATTTAATGAAGTTCATGTGAAGAAACATTCGTTATTTTTAATTTACATTGTAGTGTTACGTTACATTGGAGTACATTTTCCTCTCAGAAAAATAATAGATCGGCAGGTTTTTACAACTTGTCCACGGCGGAAACCAATAAACACTATAACATGAAATAATTCACGTTGGAACTGCCACGGGCCATAGCTTAAAGTCTATAAAAATAAACACTAGAAAAAATTTTTGCGTTCGAAAAAAAATGCTGAAGATTTGAATTTTTTGCTATATTTAGCAATTATTTTTAAAAATACGGATATATTTTGTCAAAGTTATATGCTTCAATCTGTAGCCCGTGATATTTAGTTCCAATGTGAATTATTTCATTTCATTGTTTGATTTTCGCAGTGATTAAGAAGTAGAAATATGCACATTTTGACTTTGAAATGCCGTTACGGGAAAACTATTTGCGCTAATTATTTTTGTAAGAGGGACGTGCTCTTACAATCAACGTCTTCAGAACTAACAATATTTAATACAAATATAAAACTAGGATTTTTACCCTCTTGAACCGGAAGTTACAAACTAAAGAAGTATTCTGGACATACGCCATTGCAGCAAATGGTGTGTCACAGAAAACTAGAGAATACACAAACAAACAGAGAAGTCAACAAAGAAAAGGACTTTGTTTGCAACTGACAAACAAAGGTAAGCTCACACAAATCCACAAGGAATTCAGTCAGTGATTTTCGAGAAACTAACACAAACGAGAAACCAAGCACCAAAACAGAAGAAATAAATAAATAACTCAACTTATTCCACAAGTTTCTTAGACTACAGAGCGAGGTCTGCTTAGGAATAACATTCGAACAACATTACATGTCTATTCGCATACCCACTTCAGACCCATCAGTAATTTTAAGCGAATTATACACTGACTGAAAGGACAAGGGTTTCGGACAGCTATTAATGGTGCATTCTCTTACTTCCCGTGTACACTACACCGTAGAAAGCCTGTTGTGCACATCTGCAGCTCTGCTTCATGGTCTATGATTGCATGGTTTAACTCTCACTTGTCTTGGGATTCTATTGGCGAATCACAGACGTACACTGTAAATTTTTTGTGATTTTACAATGAAACTACATTGGTTGTCCTTGTAAATATACAAAGTACACGTTTGCAAAATTACGAGGGATAGCCTTGTAGTTGTACTTGCAACAATGAAAAAATTAAATTTTAAATACGTGTTTTAATTTAATAATCACACTAAACGTATAAATAATATTCTCCTGAATAAATAAATTACACATGGAATTATTTAGAAAGAAAGAAAGATTCGAACCTGTATACGGCGCTTGGACACTACGCATATTACCACTTTTTTTTCTAAACATCCCCCTCCATTTTTCTAATTCTAAGTTTACAGTTTTGCTACATACCCCGTATTAAGACGATTCTTGAGACCAATATGGACGTACTTAATATCCAACCGGACCTGCCAATCGAACCCAGAACCCCTCTCACCAACGTGGGCCGACTAACCTCTCAACCAGCTGTGCTACGGGGAGGGCAGAGGAGGGGGTCAGCACGACTAAACAACATACGCTGCTAATGACCATGAAGTACAGCTGCAGATGTGCATGTAAGACATTGAAACAAAATAGCGCAGAAATGTTTTCGCGACAAAATCGTGGCTCTAATCAGAGCTTACATATATAATACACACAGAAAGTCCTGCACCAGTTTTATGTTTACGTTTGTTTATAATTCACATATTCTAAAAACAAGAGACATTCGTTCACTTATTTTCCATAAATATTAACATATATTTAGGCAATCTCTATGTAAGCATGTAAGCTATGGTAAAGTAGGGTGAATGATTTAAGAACGAAAGTAACTTATAAGCTTGTTCCTCGTGCATTAGTGACATATTTAATACGTATTTTAATTGTAAAAAAATGGAAACGATGTCAATAAAAAAATTACCGAGGAAATTGGTGTGCAAGTTGTATTTTTACCAGATACGGATATTAAGAACACGTTTACTCTCGGTTTTGATACAAAAAAAACATGAGTGGCACGTTTCAATACCGCTTATGAACTGCGCTGTAACGTGTGTTCTGTTTTACGCGTAACTACTAAACTTATTCTACCTATGAAAAGAAAATACACTTGAAACTACGTTTATGTTTATAAAACACAGCGTGCCTATCAGTAACGTGTTTCCGTGGACCTTTAATATGCACAACATCGTTGTTCAGACTGATGTACACACAAAAATACCAACCTGATTAACAGAGCCACGATTTTGTCACAAAAAGACTTTTGCATCATTTTGTTTCAATGTCTTACGTGCACATTTGCAGCTTTGCTTCATGGTTATTGGCAGCGTGTCGTCTATCAGACATGTCATCTGATTGCACCAATAATAATAAGACAATTGTGACCTCATACGTCTGTGATTTACCAGTACCTAGATCACAAGACAAGTGAGAGTTAAAACAGCCAATCACTGACCATGAAGCAGAGCTGCAGATGTGCACATAAGACATTGAAACAAATTTGTACAAAAATCTTTCCGTCATAAAATATTGGGTCTAGCCACCCAGGCCAAGGTTACTGGGACACCACACATCTGTCATTTTCGGGTAGAACCCCGAGTCATCGAGAGTTCAAAATCATCGACTCACTGAACATGAAGCATGGTTGCATATGTAAACATTACGCACTGAAACAAATTGATGTAAAAATTACATTCACCAAAAATGACTGGCTCTAGCTATGTCCGCACACAAAAGAGATGGCAACTAGTTTCACGTGCGCAGCAGTCACCCCCGTGTGGCTTACTTTTGTTTCTATTACCTTCAGAGGATGAAAATACGTGACTCGAGAACACCTCTTAAGAGATAAAATTATCTTGTTTATTGCAACAATTTTAAGTATCTTTTCATCTAATAATTTCAGTTCGGAAGCAGTTCTTTCGTCTTTCAATAGTTCCTCGAGGTCATTTTGCAACTGCTTATTCTTGTATATCCTTGAAAGCTACGTAACCTCAAACATACAGCAAGAACGTCCAAGTCTTGTCTCTAAACAGTGGTTGTTCGTGTAGGCTTTGCCAAGTTGTTTACTCTTTGAAAATCAACAATTCGCAGCAAACGAATTCAGACAGTATTTAGAGCTATCGTTCTCTTTACAACCCGTGGCTCCGTTCTCAACGACTTGATTGACTCAGACAGCTCATCTACCAAGACACTGTGTGAGGGAAAGTGTTCTGAACAAAGGAACAATTAATGCATGACTGCATTTACTTCGCACGGTTTATTTTAAACAAGCTGAGAAGCACTGTTATCAGATGTGGGCTACTTGCACACCAGTGTTACCAACGCAGACTGTTTTTAAACAAATTTCCCAACATGAGAAGCTTGGCTGTGTCCTATTTTCATTTGCTTCCCACCGTGTAGAATATACACTTCCTTGTTACATTTATATGTGCCCACTGAGAATAAAGAAAATAAAATTATCAGTATAGGAGCTGGGTGCCTTACCCACCAGAAACGTTTATATCTCTGAAAAAAATAGATATTATTTGAGAAAATATCCCAAAAGTATAAAAAGTAGAAAACCGCGAATATATTTAAAGACAACATAGTCGCCAGTAAATTGAAGCATATTTATCCAACTATTATTATATGAAATTTGTGACGTGTGTAAACAGTGTTCAGACAAATCACACACGTTCTGTGTTAAAGGCTGTACAATTCTAACTGGGTTTGTTGAAGATAGATACAATGCTTTAAATAAACGATAGCCAATACCAATACAAAACGTTCATGTACACATCACGTTGGAGCCTAGCAAGCAAACAAAATTTCCTACTAGTTTCCTGTACCACCCATTTACGAGAAATTAATGATTTAAGAGCGTTATATATATATATATATATATATATATATATATATATATATATATATATATATATATATATATATATATATATGTGTGTGTGTGTGTGTGTGTGTGTGCGTGTGTGTGTGTGTGCGTGTGTGTGTGTATGGGTGGGTTAGTTGCCGAATCGAAAATGGACTTGCAACACTACAAAATTACCTCAGTGTGGTCTACATACTTACGAAATGGTGTGCGTCCCAGTCCACTACATTTTTACACCACACGACTGTGATTAGTGGGTAGAACTCCAAGATGATGAGAGTTAAGTGAGAGAGATATTTTGGTCAGCACTTAACATCGAAGTCTTCAGATCTGGTGATGGATGGCATGATATGAGTATGGAGTAACGAAAGGGCGGGGAAAACGGGACATCCCCGAGAAAACCCGCCGACCAACAGCATCGTCCTCCACGATTCCCACATGCAAACATCCAAGGACCAACCCCGCCGGGAATCGAAACCACCTTGGTGGGAGGCGAATGGTTTGACCATTCGGCCACCGCGGTCCAGCTGAGAGTTAAAAACAGCGAATGATTCACCACGACGCCGACGCAGAGTTTCAGGTCTGCACGTAAGGCACTGAAACAATGCAGAGCACAATTTGTTTTAAACAAATTTCAGCTCTCCCTATCTGTGTATTATGTGCATGCCGGTAGCTTTCATTTGCCGCCTGGTGAAGCGACTTTGTGCCTAGAAGCACAGAATATTTAGGAATACAGAAGTGAAATAGTCGGCAGAAAGGCGAACTCAGTCACACACGCCAGCAAAATGGCTTCCCTGGCCAGCAACATGGCAGAAACACCTACTGCCAATCAGCGTGAGGTAGCTGCTCTGCTAGTCGGCAGCCAGTCCAATAGGAAACCTGTAGTAACATGCAGGAGCCAAACAGACACGGGGCTGGAGTCTACAGCCTCGGGCAGCCAATAAGCGGCCAAGTTCGCCTATATCAAACGAGCCGCCACGTCATTTCACGTCTGTATTACTAGGGCCCTGTAGTTTTCGCGAAAAGATTTTTGCCCCACTTTGTTTCAGTGTCTTACGTGCACACCTGCAGTTCAACTTCATAGCTATTGACAGAGTGTTTTTGTGCAGAGTCGTTATTCATTTGACTGTGCCAATCAGTACACGGATAACAGAGACACATCACGTCTGTGATTTGCGGGTTTAACCTCCAGACGCTGGGTGTTACGGCATCCAATCATTGACCACAAAGCAGAGATGCAGGTGCGCACGTAAGGCACTGAAACAAAGTGGTGCAAAATTCTTTTCGCGAAAATTACCGGGCCCTATGTAATTACTATTTAGTCTGTGCTAGAAGTTTCTATACTTGACTAGCTCAGTCAAATGACGCTATTCCAATACTGAACAGCTGCCTGAACTCGTAACAGTTTGGAATCGTCAAGTCACGGGAACGGATCAAAGTCGCAGTTAACACAGATTGCCACGGAATTGTATCGCGTAGAACTGGGTGGCCGCATTGACAGTTGGATTGTGATGTATGATTATCACGGGAAAATTAACGTATTTGGTAAGTATCGATGTTCAACATTCTGTTCCCCCTGTTCGTGCTTTCATAACTAATAGGGATTATTTGTAAGGAACCCGATTTTTGGTGAAAAGATATCTGCAGCAGTTTGTTTCAGTGCCTCATGTGCACAGCTGCAGCTCTGCTCCATGGTCAGTGATTGGCTGTTTTTAACTGTTGCGTGTCTTAACGAAGTCAGGGACGTGTGGTGTCGCAGTAACATTGTTCTGATTGGTGCAGTCAAATGAGAAACGTCTTTCCATAAAGACACGCTGCCAATAACAATGAAAAAGAACTGCAGGTGTGTACATGAGACACTGAAACAAACTGCTGCAGACATATTTTAACCAGATATTGGGTTCCCTACGTTTGTTATTAGAATGCGGACAGTTAAAGGGAATTAAATTGTCGACAGAGTCCCCCGGAATGTCCGCCTGTCGGCTAGATTGCACAGTCCTGTGTACACTATGTCCTCAGATGCTTGTATATTGTCTGCTCCAGTGAGTGGACAGTTGTACATGTGACAAGGTAGCGCGGCAGTCTGTGAGTGTTTTCATACAGGTCTGCTATTGGTTCACTGTCTTCAAAGAAGAGTTTCCGTTAACACTGACACAATATAAAAAGTAATAAGCGTGAAAGGAGTTTTAAATCTTAACGTCATCTCAAATTAATTCGCAACATTTCCGGGTCTCTAATTATCGTAGTTCAATCATTTAAGTAGCAACATGCTGCAGTGTTAGGGGTGCTGTCTGATGTTAGAAACACACACGGTAGAAACACATACCACAGAAACACAGAAGACAGAATGTTCTAAGCAATGCCAGTTCTATATTATGTGTTTCTAAAGCATGACAGTTCTTAGATGTGTGTTTCTATTATACGACTGTTCTAAAGCACGTGTTTCTATAGTATACCAGTTCTAACATCTCTGATTCTGTTGTGTAATCGTTCTAAACTGTGAATTTCTGCTGCATAACGTTTCTA
>PNEQ01047411.1:5348-43836 GCA_003012365.1 Medauroidea extradentata
CTTGTTTCTATTTGACCCGATTCCATTTTGGAATTTCTTGTTGTGTATGTATCTTGCTGACTAAGCATACTCTGCTTATATTATGGTTTTCTTTTATTTGTTTAGTTTTCTTTGACAGTCGTTCAATTTGCAATGGAGTACGTCCAAGAAACTGAATCCAGTCATGCATTCCCATTGCACAGTTCTTTCAAAGATCATATAGTTACTGTTATTTATTGAGATGTGAAGCCGTCTTGGAATATTATGTATGTAGTTGTGTGTGGTGAAGGTGGGTAGTGGTTCTTCTTGGTGGTGTGTGCTCCAGTTCCGCGGGAAGACGCGGGAACCAGGCGCCACGCGCCGCAGCTCGGCTGTGTCCACTGTGGTGACGGGGCCGCGTAGATCTTGTACCACCCTGCAGCCAGCAGATATCATCTGAGAGGAACCGGTCCCATCTTCTGTTACCTTCCCAGGGACATGCGCAGTCCCCTAATCGCCCGGGTCCCCACACACATTCGGCCCGCCACTTTTAAGGCTGTTTAGCATTCCGTTCCCGCCCTGCCGCGCCGTCGTTTTCAATAAATCCTCGCTCGCATCGCCCGTAAATAACCTCCCCGACCTCCATCCCCTTCGCGCTAATCCTCTTCACATTCTACGTTTCAATTTCGAGAGAGGCTCGCGGGACCGCGCGACACCAAATCAAGGAGTTCGTAGGTGCTCGGACATGTTTACTGCCGGATCTTAAGTCTCCGTCTCACGGAGCGCGTGGTCGGCCACAATGTCGCGAGATGGCAGCAGCGGCGCCGGACCGGGTAGGCGTGACCTCCCCTCTTATCGCCCCCTCCCTCTTCACCGGCAATCAAAATGCTCTATCCAGGGTCGCTCTCTCACCGCGTGATGCGCGTCTCAAATGAAGTCGTAAGGGATTACAGGGAAGCATTTCTCACCGTGTTTGTGTTGTGAATAGTCGGGGAAGCACCTCGAGGCGTGCTCCGTAAATCGCCGTGTTTATTTTCTCGCGCCTGCACGGGGAAACCTGTTCCACCGGCCTGCTGGTAAATAACGCTTTCGTTGGATCCCTGTCGGACATTATCCTCCCGTACGAAAAATCTGCATCACAATGGCTCCTCAACCTTTGCAGTACCCCTCGTAAATTCCAAGCGATTACCTTTGGGTCGAGGCAATTGTGAAGGGAATCTTACCATCATTTTTAACAGAAAATTTATTTAATCTCGTCATAAAGTAAACTTAATTTACGAAATACATGGCTCTAATACTGCCTCGCGTCAATTGAATTCCGTAACTTTTTCGTCTTTACATATGCAACAGACTTCTGGTGACCAAATGTCATTCAAGTGCATTTAATGTCGAAGAAGTCAATAGTGGTCTACAAGAACATGGCTTCAGCCGTTTGGTTGTGTTATGTGCCTTTGAAATTGCGCACCCTCCCCCCCCCCAATCCAATGAAAGTTACTCTGAATAGTTGGAAGAACGTCTTCTGAAGGACGCTCTCTCCAGTGCCCTCAATGACCACTACTAGCAAGTGAATCTTGCAGTGGACAAAATTAGTTAGCAGTGATAAATGCGGTGTTCCTACAATAGAAGAAACAGTAAAAAAATTGGTATGTTTTTTTTTTTTTCGGTTCTTAAATGAAAAAAAAAAAAATGTTACTGTCAGGTTAATTTAATATTGTGTATAAGTGAAAGTTATTGTAAATCATTTGTTCATTTCGAATTTAAGTAAACGCTATAAAATTTTATTAAATGCGAAGGTCTGTGAATTCTTTACACGGTAAATAAATAAACAAACTGGTTATTTATACGTATACTTGGACATAAAAATTACGGAATATTTACTGATGCAACAGTCAGAATCTTCGGAACGTCCTCAAAATAGCACCAAATATCTCGGGTTTCCTACCATTTCGAAAAATAAAAAACTCTACTGGATTTTTACTGGCATTTTGAAAAAAAAAATTAAAACACTGTTAAAATAACAGCGTGATTAAATGGACGCTTTTATAAAAAAACTTTGATTCCACATTGATGCCATATAATTTGCTCTCACTATTATTTCACTTAAGCGGCTTTGATTTTTTTATATTTTAAATTTGAAGTTGCAGTGTTACAGTGATTGAAATCACTGTAAACCTGTAGAAAATAAAAAAATATATCTTTTGAAGTCAACATTGTAGAGATGTATCATTGATTTATATTTGTGCAGAGGATATTTTAAGAGTGATATGTATAGTAAACTCACAGTACAGTGTGTTTGGAAGTTGATGAATCAGTCACGGGCAGTATAGAACACGTTATTATATACAATACGACAGATGCATTTTGATACAACACACTACATTATTGTAATTCAATTATTAAGTTCTAAAAGTACATTACACGTAATAATAAAATATTTTTGCAAGTTTACCTCATACATTACAGTTAGGAAATTAAGTATTAAGATCATGTTAAGGCTCGTAATGTCCGCCATATTGATTTCTATTAATTTTCGCCTTTTCTAAATTCTGAGAAGGGAAAAGTTAAATCTGCAACTATACCGCCAATTATATTTACTTTGCACTAGAGTATAGGCATTATGATTGAGCTGGTAATGTATACTTTGGTCACAATCAGCCCGAAAAATAATGAATTAAAAATTTGTCTAACTGATTGCCGCATAATTATAGGCTACGTTTATAGCTAAATCACAATATCTGTACTGTAGCACAGTGTAAGTAGAATTTGCTGTATAGCCGCAGATTTAACATTTTTCTTCTAAGAATTTAAAAAATGCGAGAAATAAAATTATTCAATGTGGTGACTGAAACTAGCCTTAAGGACGCTGCCAACCTGAGAGCCTTGGCATGAGTAAGGATTATTGAGATTTACATGGCAAATTTTAATTCGGCTGGGCTCGGTCAGTTTTTTATAATGTCGCCTTCGGACAGAAATATTTTTCTGCGTTGATAAGACAATAATAGTGCTACAGGAATATAAATATTAAAGATCATTATTATAAGTTAGTATTTTTGACCATGAAAATACTTATTTGTCTACAGTTTTCAAGGCATTGAAAAGCAGCCTAAAATATCTTATAACAGTGTGGGCCTAACGAGATGAGCAAAACGACAGTAGTGGCATACACGTAGGTTCGACAAGCACTGAGTCCAATATAAATTCATTTAACAAGTACGTACAATCCTAGCCTTGCCCTCAGCTGGGTTCTGGAGAAGGCAGCGTCCTTAACAACATACTGACTGAAAGGCGAAGCATTAAATTGTGGTCTAGTTATTTTGGGATTTTTTTGCACATTGCACTGTTTTAATCAACCAGTGACGTGCACGTCTGTAATTTATCCCTGTTCAGTTTAAAGATTTGTATTTTGAAATCGTGGTTTTCATATATCTTAAATACGCAGCACTGGTGTAAATAATTTAATTCCATTGATCCAGTTCCTCACCTGTATTTTACTTTCTATCTCAAACTACAGCACGATTGTTGCAGCCATTAAATAATTACTGCAATTGAAAATATCTTGAGTGATTTCAGAGTCAAATGTTTGGTAACTTACGGAGACTGCCTACTTGAATTTGTATCGAAAGTTGCTCCGTCCTCTTCAAGTGACTCGAACCTCTCCTTAGGATGCCTTTCCCCACGCCGTTCACACAACTTGTGACGTAATATTTTCACCCGGTAAAATGTTACTAAGGCAAGGTCTGGGGCTGTGGCCTAGGCGTTGACAGTCTGTATATCTTAATCGTCTGTGGCCTAGGCGTTTACAGTCTGTATATCTTAGTCGTCTGTGGCCTAGGCGTTGACAGTCTGTATATCTTAGTCGTCTGTGGCCTAGGCGTTGACAGTCTGTATATCTTAGTCGTCTGTGGCCTAGGCGTTGACAGTCTGTATATCTTAGTCGTCTGTGGCCTAGGCGTTGACAGTCTGTATATCTTAGTCGTCTGTGGCCTAGGCGTTGACAGTCTGTATATCATAGTCGTCTGTGGTCTGGGGGCTTTACATCTCATCGATAGCGAGGTTATTACAGACGGTGACACACAACAGGACACAAGTGCAGGAGCTGAGAGAGGAATCGGTTATGGCCTTCGTGAAGGAACCATTGTAGTATTCGTCTGAAGTAATTTCGGGTAACTATGGCACACTGGAATTCGGATGGCCGGAGCCGGATAGTCTAGCCCGAGTCAAACCGAATGCGGTTCCAACGTGTTACCAAAAGAACAGATTAGTATAACCATTATTTACAAAACATTCAATGATTTAAATATATGAACTATTGCAACTTCACATAAACGTTTTTGAAGCCACATAAAATAAATAAAAGTGAGTTGCTGTAAAATATGTGCCCGTTGTGCAAACCATTTACACAACATAAAAAAAAGCTACTACCTCAATATGTGTTAAATAATTTTGAGTGCTGCATATTTTGTCCCCAGACATGGGTAGAAATTCATTATGGAGAAATAAATTTTAGCAGATGGCTGGTTAGGTTATCTTTTTCGTTATTGTTAGTTTCTGTATCTCTTTCTACGTATTTCATGCCTTTTACACATATAAATCACGCAACAATAACTCATTTTTCAGGTAAAGAAAAATATTGTTTCTTAAATAATACACTTCTCACTTCCTTATTATTCCTCCTTAGAGTGATATTTTTGAAACTATATAAATTATAAATACTGGTGTTCCTCAGGGCAGTGAACTTGGCCCTATCTTGTTTTTAGTGTATATCAATAACATTGGGACACTAAAATTAAATGGGAACCCCACACTCTTCGCTAATGACACAGTATTATCTTATTACCTCAATGTACACTCGCACGAGTTAACATTATTAATGCAGGATGACCTAGATAAACTAGCCACCTATTTAAGAACAAATAGATTAAAGCTAAATGCTGTAAAGTCAAACTTTGTAATTTTCAGAGCCCATCAGAATTTGACAGTTTACAATACGTCGCTAACAGTGGAAAATGAACCCATAGCCAAGATTATTGTACGTCAAATACCTAGGCTTACATATTGATGAGCATCTTAAATTGAATGTACACATAAACAAAATAATCCAAAAAATCTCTCCGCTAGCTGGTAGTACTATACAGACATAACTATGTACCTACTGAAATCTAGAAGCTGATATACATCTCACTTGTGCAAAGTCATCTTCAATATATGTGGCCCATACGGGGATAAGCAAATAGAGGCTGTTTAAATCCTCTCCATATAATTCAAAATAAATGTGTAAAAGCTGTTTTTAATCTTCCCTGGTCAACTCCCAGTGTTAAGGTATATACATTCACTAACATCTCACTCCTGAAAGGACTATATGAGCTTAACTTAATGTCACACGTGTATGCACATCCAGAGCACTCTGACTCAAATAATTGAAAGGGTAGTTATACAAGAAGGTGTGCTAACAATTAATTCCTACATGCCGTAAGGACATGATATATGGACGAAGTACAACCAACTTTTATGGCTATAAAGTATATAGCACCCTTAGCAACGACTTTAAGAATTCTAGTAACATGAGTATGTTTAAAAATAAACTACGATTATCCATAATGGAAAAAAAGAAGCATGTGCAAAATCTCCTACCATCTTGACTGCCTATCACAATCCGATTACATAGCCTAGCATAGGCTTAGCTAAATCCGAACTCCCGCATGAAACACCACATTGACTGTATAGCTGTTAGTGTAATATATTTGCTTTAGATTGTATAAATTACTGTGTAACTGTTTAATATTTATAGTACCTACTAGTGCATATTGAAACTGCGGACAGAATTCTTGACATAAGTTTTTTTTTTATTTTAAATTTCTAAATGTCTTGTCATTAAACTGTGTTGTTAGTGTCGATAGTGTCAAAGTAAACCCTTTATCTTGTACCTATCCACTCTGCATTGTGTAATTTAAAATGTATTGTATCTTAATTGTACTCTGTCGCCATCTAAGTAGACCTATCTGTATATCAATAATCTCTAAAGATTCCCAATCGAGCTCTGTTCCAGGGAATCAACAGAATAAATTGTTGTAATCATCTACTGTATGAAATGTAAAATAAATAATTAATTAATTAAATAAAAATGTTAATATTTCCAACTAGAGACACATACCGATTTTTTTAAAATAATACATAAACTACAAACTGATATTTGTTAACGTACCTTGTCAAAATATAAGAATAAGAAATCACGTGCTACGTATTGGTGATAAAATGTATTTCGAAACTGACTCTGCAGTGGGGGAGAATGGTTCGACGTTTACAACCTCCAATTTTTTTTTTTATTTTCAAAATAATTTCATGTAAACGTTCTTTATTCAAAAGTTATTTGATAAATAAGTTTAGTGTTATTTATAAAGTGCAATGAGCATTAAATTTTTTTTCCGTGTTGAAAGTACAACTACAAGGCTATTCCTTGTAATCTTACAAACATATACTTTGTATTTTATTACGACAACCATCGTAGTTTTACAAGGATTTCTTGGGCAACTGGGTTTCCAAAGATTTTCTTTGTAAAAGTACAAAAATTGTTTTACAGTTTATGAGGTTCTGTTTCACGTCTGGTATTTTCAGGTTATCAAAAAATATACAGACGAGAAAATAACTGAACAATTATGTGTAGATAAACATTTGCCTTTACAGCAATAAAATTATGTATATTATATTTGCTGGATCATCTTCCCCTGGTCTGGCTTTGCTCCAAATTTACCCAGGGGTATCTAGCTTCCTAGCTGTATTCCCCCCCCCTCCCTAGATAATATGATGAAAACACTCCCTCCTTCCCCTCAAGAACGCTCAAAGTTTTCAAATGAAATAATTCTCAAACTCACATTCGGCAATTTCCGACTAGTGTTCGGGTATTTCCGACCCATTTAAGGCAACTCAGCTCACACCACCCATCGTGCAGCCAAGTTTAACTAATCTCTAGTAACATAAACTCGCTGTGTTGTTGGTGGAACACACCTGTAACTTAAACTCAGGTTTAGCTCTTCATCGAGTTTTGTTAATCTCCCTTTGTGGCAAAGTTAAACTTCGTTGGTGAAAATGGCCCTAAGGTAACAAACCCACGAAAATGAATAACATACAATCAACAAGACGTTAAATTTTTCAAAACTAAGCCACCCTTTCTCATCAGCAGCGGAAGTTGTATAGGCCTAGCTAATTAGCAATGCCTAACATACCTATTGCGAAAATGACTTATTTTGAACATTCATACAAAAATGCACGTATACAACTTCAATATTATATGCAACATGACTTCATGTTCATAAGTTGTATCAATCTTCGTCTCGTAAAATATTATTTCTGAAGGAACAAGGATGCATAATATACAAATCGCAACCCAAGGCCTTACATAAATGTATTTTCCCGCTAAGTGTATTATATTATTTCTACTCTGATGATATAAATTTACGTGTGAAGTCCTCCCGCACTCTTGTTTGCCATTATTTAGGCCTGAACGAAAGTATTTATACATGTTAACGGTATTTCAAAAATACGTCAGGAAGCCAAATGATTATTAACCATTGCTAAACTTTCAAAAGAAACGTTTGTTTTGAATCAGTGCGCTCGTGTGACATCACAACTAATGGTGTTCATAGCTGTAGAATTGGCGATTGTAGCGCTATCTACCCTGCATTAAAATAATGTTTGTGATAAATTCTGCGTATTTCGTGGGACGGTGACTCACTCGACACAAGCGGCCCTATTTGATTTAAACACTGCTACGTACACTGCGCCCCTCAACTCGGATAGTGTAAACAAAACCTTCTCGAAGAGGCCTGGTCTACAACTACTGCAATTAAAATAAACAAAAATTATGTGTATGCTAAATGAATGTAGTTATAGTACGTAACGCAGTTATACGACTTATCACATCAATTTTATATTATATTGCCTAGAGGCAGATCTTGTTCGTTGTATGTCCGTTTCGTTATAACATGTGTTTGAACGTACGAAGAGTATTCTCATGGGTATTAGCTTGAAATTGTTCAAAGCAGTAAGCATTACTGCAATAAGACGTGATTCAGATTTGCCAAATATACTTGCAACATACGTTTATTATGAAACATTGTTGCATGCAATAAATCTGCCTAGAAAACCCCTAAATTAATTAAAATTAAAATATATGAGGTCGAGTTTTATGAAGTTTCCTAACGTCGGCAGCAATTTAGAAAATTGTGACACGACTCTATTCTTATACACGCCTTTGTAATTGGGATAAGGAAAACTATTCATTAGCTGAAGATTGCTGAGATTTTACTCCTCCGTCGGACAACTTATGCAACGAAAAATAATTTTAACAGTGAAATAATAACGGATTGAAGTAATGCATGTATACTACCAACGCATGTAATTAACAAATAGTTTTATTTAGTATGCTGAAAAAATTAATGTAATAACTAAAATTATTTTATAAACATGACGAAAATTATCTCTCTCCATCGTTAAATTGCGTGTTCCGACGTTGGTATTATGGAGGGTTGAAACGTAGCCGTCTTCGGGCGTCTTCGGCGAATATTAGTTCCTCGTTTAACGTGGGAGTTCTATCTCTTGTAATATGTTCCTGTCCTAATATACTCGTTGTTTACGTCGTTCATCTTGGTAAACGCTAACAGTAGTACTTTTGAAAAAAATTTTAACAATGTTACATGCCTGATTATTTTTATTGAAAATACATTTAGAGTACAAACGGATTTAAAAAAAAATAATTACAGCACCAATTTTTTAAGAACAAAAGAAATTCAAATACAACCTGCATGTTTCGTGGCGTGGTAAAATCTGATTCTTCAAAACACGATATACGTTTACATGTAATATTACGAATTTTCTCTCATTCACCCCAAGAGGTTGGGAAGAGGGACGAGTTTGGTGTGTTCGGATAGGTTTATTTAAACTATATCAACACGTAGTGTTTATCCGACGGTTATTTCTCGAGATATTTGACCGTTCCGGAACTTTTGGACTATCCTGTGCAAAAATTGGTCAAAGGCCGAGTGCAAGCAAGGTAAGAATTACTAGCAAGTTTTGCCGGGTAGCGGCCGGTGCTGCCAGCTTGAGGGATAAATCCTTTCACGTAGAGATTTTTGGCATGAAAAGAGATTAAGGGAATCTTCATCTTATCGTAGAGGAAGAATTCGTTTTCGCTCGAGTTTACTGTTTCTGACGGATATTTGTGTTTGCTGAGTGCGAGGGACACCATTATTTTGTTGCAGAGACTGTTGTGTACGTTAATTCGACGTCTAGACGTCAACACAGGGTACGGAAGCGTGACTTTAATTCATTGTCCTAGTTTTTTCTGTGTAGTAATTAGTTTGTAGGTTTCTGATAGGGCAGTGTTTTTATGGGGTTCGGCCTGTACTTTGTAGGTAGACGTTGGTTGATTAGGGAGAGCCTGAACATGTAGCGGATAAATGAGTGCGACGCGAGTTGACTGTTACTGTAGGGAAGTTCTTAGTTAACACGAACTGAAACATTTTCTTTCGTTAATACTTAATAAGTTCTCACTATTACTTAACTTTATGCTATTTGTGGTGGAAGAAATTAGTCGTACGAAGTTAAATGTTTGTAACTGAGCAGGAGACGTTAATTAATTTATTTAGCAACGTACGGAATATAGGTATGTGTTACGGAACTTGTCAGATTATACAACATAAAATATCAACTGGAGTAACGAGTAAAGTGTAAAGTAAAATACACATTAGTACAAAACTGAAGTAGAACGTGTAATACAAATATCAGGATTAAAATTTAAAATTAATGCAAGATGTTACAAGTAAATGAAGTACATACAGTCACATCAATACACTATACATGCCTGTACAATCTTACAAAATATGTGTGTATATACATATATACATGATACTGTATATTGTCTATCATTTACAACTGTCCATCATCCTCACAGTTATAAGTCTTGTGTTTGAACGTACAGTAGTGTTCAGTATTTTTTGGGTTAGTGGAAATTTAATAAATCATCTAACATCAGTATTTCTTACATATTGTAAAGTTTTTCCATTATTTACACATAGAAAATTAAAATTCTTGTTCGTTCTTGTGTAATGTCCATCAATATAACTATTTATATTTTGAAAATACAAATGTAGTACCTTACATAAATATAGCCAATACAATAGCACTGTAAGAATACATACAGATTTAAAAATTTCCGACAGCTTTCAGAACGTTGCGTGTGGGGTATAGCTCGAATTATTTTCGTTTGAATAGTAAAACCTAATAGCATATGTGATCGTGGCAGGTCCTTCTTAATTTTTAGCAGATTGTATTTTGGTTCAAAGACAGCGAAACTTCGAGCTCAATTCCAAGAAAACGAGTGTGCTGACAAAATTAAATTTAGTATCGTGTAACAATATGTCACGTGTGTTTGCTTCAGATTTAGAAGTAAATAAAGTCGGTTTTTTCATGGTTAAGAAACAGGTTGTTGGAAGTAAACCAGGAGTTTAATATAAGCAGTATACTGGTTGCGAAATCATTTAATTTAGTGGTTGAGTTGGCCTTAATCAGAACATTTGTATCAACGGCAGAAGAGAACACACGCACAGCAGTAAACAAGCAGAGAAGTGACCTTAGAAGACAGCGTTGTTGGATTTCTGCATTAATGATTTTAGGCTGAGAATAAATATATGCTGATTTTATTTACTTACCTAACTGCCTTCTATTTGTTCAATAAGTCAGTGATTTGTTTACAATTTAACTGTATCCAAAGTTATACAAATAAATATTTTGTGAACAACTGTGTTGAACGCTTTGAACAAATTTAAGAATATTTCAACTACATCTTCATATTAGCCTTTGCATTCGGTAATAAGTCCCTTTAAGCACACATGCTGAGATAAAAAGTGTAGGTTATATTGACAAGGTAAATGAATAATCTATTACTAATTATCGATTCAAATATTTAAATGTTGTCCTGCTGACTATATTAATTAATTAAATAACTAATTTATTATGAATTATTCTTTAAAATGTTACCCTAAAAGAGCTAAGAAGTAAAGTAGGTCTATAAATTTCAATGAGTGTAAAATTTCCTTTTATGAACAAAGGAATAACTTAAGCATTTTTAAGTCGTTATTTTTTTTAACAATTTTTACAATGGGGACGAGTTACAAACTGAAGAAATATTTTGGACATACGCCACTGCAGCAAATGGTGTGTCACAGAAAACCAGAGGATACACACAAACAAACAGACAAGTAAACAAACAAAAGGACTTTGTTTGCAACTGGTAAAAATATACAATTCTACAAGGAATTCAGACAGTGAGTTTACAAGAAAATAATTGAACACAAGTGAACGAATACAAGTAACATAATAACTGTGGACAGTATATGCTTACCTATACTTGCCAGTTGTAAACTGTCCCTTTTTTTTTCCTATCTGCATGTTTGTTTGTATTCTCTTGTTTTCTGTGACACGCCATTTTCTGCAATGGGACATGTCCAAAATACTTCTTTAGTTTGTAATTTTTAGGTAATTAAAAAAAATTGTAAAAGACTAATTTGTTATGAGGATAAAAGTTTACGTTAAAATTTTTGAGCAATATTTGAAGCAGGTTACCTCTTGCTGCGAGCGTGAATTCTGGCAGTCTGTTGAAATATTTTATTTCGAAAACCATCGATATATGCATTGTATTTTGGTTGGGTAATGAGTTGTGCACGGAAGATTAATATTTCTTTTCACTTTGAATTTGAGTTATAGGCCCAAGACATTAACTCAGTTTGTTGCGCACGTAAATTAGACGTTTTATGTTGTTCTTGAAGAATTGATTTATATTAAAGATAAATACATCTTCATATTACGTTTATTCACATTCGGCAGGACTCTGAAAAAGTTCTAGTTTCTGAAATTGGTAGCTAAATTTGAACCCGTGGCCTTACGCGTAATCATAATCGCGTGTACGTCGGAAGCCGGAATCAAATATTCGAAATTACGGTGTCCTGTCTATAGTCCACCAGAAAAGCGTAGAGTTAGCAAAGTGTTTGCTTAAACAGGCTAGAATTCACTGGCTAGAATTCACTGTCAACTTAGACAATGTGCACTGATTTACACCATTTTTGTAGGATACATTTATTTGGGAATCTCTTGTATGAAAATTTGTTTGGGATTCGGTTACCACATACACACACACACACACACACACACACACACACTAGATTGTTTTAATGTTTACAGGAATTTCTTGACATTTTTACGATGTTAGGTTTAAGAGTTACACTTTTATTTAAACTATATTCTAAAGATTTTTTTCGTTAAAGTGCTGCAAATATACAGGATAACCTGTACATATGTGATTTGTGATTACTGGACTTTTCTTGCATAGGGATTGTGCTATAAACTAAACATTTTTTATGTACCTACACCATTGTGAATGAATCTTAATTTAAAAAAAACATGCACAGTAAAACAACACTTTGATAAAAGAAAAAGTAAAAGAGAATAGCCAGGTAACTGTTGCCAACAAATATAGTAATAGTTACTTATACTGTAACAAACATGCAATGTCGAAATATAGTCAATTGCAAGACGTGCAAAGATGCTTGGTTTCCGAAAGTTAAAAAACTGAAGTAGGGTAGGTTTTCTCTGTCACGTGACCAGGTATTGTCGATCACCAGGCTCTTGATGAACACCTGCATTGTTGTTCAGGGTTTTAAAACGGCGGGAATAAAAAAAAAGACTACACATTTTCTACATGCTGAATATTTTACTAAATGCGACTTCCACACCACGTTGTTTACACGTTATATTTAATTACATTTAATGTCAGTTTCATGCTTGTTTATTCTATATTTCGAACACTATGCATTCAGTTTTACTTCTTTGTAGTTTTGGTACGGTGCACTATGTACATATATTCTCGCCAAATGGTGACTTTTGCAAGCTAACAGCCGTTTACACTACTCGAGAACTCGATAACCGAGAGGCACATTACGTGCCAGTTTAAGTCGTCGGTCACGTTGGTTTACATCGCTATATGTTAGGAACTATTGTATCTGTGTCGTAGAGTATTCTCACATGCTTGCCAAGAATTTCTTTAAATTTTTAATAACGTATTTTTTTATGTATTACTTTACTTACGCATCAGCCTAATTTGCTTTTCAGACGTGTAAATATTTATACCACGATTTTATTACATCTGTAGACTACACATAATAAAAATGTTAGACCAATTCTGTTAGTCAATTAATAGCTAAACCTCTCTAATCTATCTCAAAAGTGGCTACACCGATGTAGTTATGACGATATTTAGTTGACTGGGGTTAGATACTCGAGAAGAAATATATTTCCTATCGAATTTTAACTACCAAGTTTAAATTATAAGGTACCCTGTACCGAATATGGCCCGCTTAAGGTTCACAAATTATGTGTGCCTAAGTTATTAATTATATTACTAATATATCACATGGATAATGTAATACAGATATTTATGGATGGTGTGAGTTCATACTGGAGGCTAGTGTGTATCGCTCCCACATCGATCTCGGCATTACCACACAATGGTGATTAGTGGACCATATTGAGAACTAGGCCATATTCGACACAGGTGTCTTACAGGAATTCACTTTCAGTGTAGTTAAAAAACAAAAACAACTTTTACCAAGATTAACCAAATAGAAATATATATTTAAAAATTGCTGATTTTATGTTTTTACCTATGCAAATTATTTAGTAACGAATTTATCAATGGACCTAAGTTGACATGTTATTGGTAGACTTAAATTATACAATAGTATTTTTAAAATCCGGATGATAATAATAGAACATAAATAACAAAAAAAAAAAAAAAACGTTCTAATTGCTTGATATTTCGCTCTTACACGGTATCAGCCCATGACGTTTTTTGATTATGTTATTGCACAAATACTTTTTGAAAATAAAGATTGTAAGAAAATATTTGTGTAATTCTTTTTTGACAACAGCAAGAAACTAACGTTAACTGTTTGTGTAGTTTTAATTACTTAATGGCAAATATAGTCCCGTTTATGTTGCATTATCTTGGAAATAGCGGTTATTAATATACATTTGAGACCTATTCAACGTATTCAACGGTACACGTACAAAATTTTAGTACGTGAAATTCAAGCGCTTGACCATCTATCGAGATTTTTTGTCAACTGTCGATACTAACGTAGTTTAGGCGTCAACTTTGAAAGGTTTAGCTCTCCCTTGTTAACTGCATAACCTTGGAGACGGAGAATATACTAATGTAGTAACGTCAGCAGTGATTCAAAGGTACAAGGACAATACTTTTACCAGACGCCGCGTCTAATTGGGGGTCGTTACAGTCACGTTCGCAAACCGGAGTTAGTCCTACACTCACGGACTTGTGCAAAATAGTGCGCGTGCAGCTAATACATTTAGGTAAGAGATAAAATTAGATAAAAAAAAATTGAAACTAATAATTTGTGTTGCTCGCATTAACCTATCAGAAAAAATGTATCATCAAATTCAGTTTGAAATTATCTGGCATGGGTCCTAATACTTGAAAACGCCAATTTTTAACGCAAAGTAAACAATGGCTTAAATTTTGCTTAAAAAAATAGAAGAGAGTTATAAATAAGTATCTCATGTTAGAATAATTTTAATTGGAGAAGATGGTATTCCGCGAAAGTATTTTGTGCCAGAATACCCTTGAAAACACTGTAGTTTCGTGCACCATGTAAAATTGTGTTACATACGTCTGACACGATGTAAGTGTCTGCAGGCCAATGGCAGGCGTCAGATAATATAGCAGCGGGGTTCTTAAAGACTCATAGTCAAATAAGTTAACAGCCTCACGTAAAAGCGAAAGCCGTTAATTTTTTGGTAAGTAGAACATACGTTGAAATCCAGCAACCAATCAAGTATTCTCGTGGTAAACCATAATTTCTAATTATAGGTTCAGACAGTTCGGAAGACTATCATATGAACAAAATGATCACCTTACTCTCTAGGAACATGTAATTTATTTTGATGTACTGAACAGTTCGACTGTCATTAAAGGTGTGAAGCATTCAGACACGGTCAATAGTGAGCAATTATCTCATTTAAGAGTGCATGGTAGATAAATAAACGCTGAAAACATCAAATGATTTCTATGTTATTTTTAAGCCAATATGGATAAAATACTCAATGACAATCATAGATAATGGTATTTGCCAACTTTATGAGTAAATATTTATCCAGAATTACTTATTCGTTATGTGTGACCTCTTGCGCCGCAGTTAAATGCACGAGGTTCCGGCGTCAGAGATTGTGCCTCAGAAGTTCGTAACACTGGAAACAATTTTGTGTAAAACGTTGGCTAAAACTATTGTCTATGAATGGTATTGTTTAATTTTCGTAAATTGGCTTCAAGAAACCTATAATTATAGATTAATGCTTTTAGCGTTGAATTATGTACCACGCCCTTTTAAGGGAACTACTGTTACCTGAATAAAGACGACGGCCATGACCTGCGCTCTTTCTAATGCTAACCTTACTGGTTGGTACGTAATAACCTCTAATTATGGGTTGAAACATTTCTGCATCAGTCTGTTTCAGTGCCATATGAGCACGTCTGTAGCTTTGCATCATGATCATTGATTGGATGTTCGCAACTGCCACGTGTATTAACGTTTTACTGCAAATCATAGACGTGTGGTGTCGCAGTAACCTTATTCTTATTGATACAGTCAAATGAGAAATGTCTTTATCACCAAGTAACGCTATGGAAAACACGAAGCAGGGCTTTAGATGTGTACGTATGGCAATGAAACGTGGGTGCGAAAGTCTTTCTGCGAAAATCAGGGGTCTCTATCGGTAAGTTAATAGGTAGGAATGATGATTTACCGAGGGAAAAGTTGATTGCTTGTTATTTCTTACGTTTTTCTTTCGATACTGGTTAATCCGGGACGCGTCGTTTGCCCTAAAGTCGTTTGCCTTAAAGTCGTTTGTTCCGTAGGACAAACGACGTGTACCCGTTAGTCCTTACTTGACTGTACCAATGCTAATTCTGATGTATCACGACTGAACGTCTGAGGTTCGTCTGTAACATTCAGGGTGTTTGTTGCTGTACTGATTTGGAGAACACGTTGGCAGAGAAGATTCTGGCTATTTTCCACCATCTATAGTAATAGGTACCTCCCGACAAGTGAGTACCAAAGTCTTTTGATGAAGACTGAACGGAGATGAATGAACCTGTACAGATTCAAACAGTTTATCGGAGAACCACGGTCTAGGTGGTTCCGGATAAAATGAGCACTTTTGAAAACCTACTTACTTTTACCTGTCAGATAGTTTGTAGTTTCCTGCCGCTTTTTTTACTTTAAACAAAGCATTAATCAACGTGTATATTGTAACGAACTCGGATATTAACATATTAACTCACAATAAAGAATTATTTTTTATTATTTCTCTAGACACTATTGATCTTCAAAAGTGCTTACTTTACCGCAAACCACCTATAGTCAGTGATCATACCACTCGCCTCCCACCACTGTGTAACGGGTTATATTCCCGGCAGGATCGCACCCCTCCCCCCTCGGATCACTGTATTCAGGAAACATGGCAGACGCTGCCGTTGGCCGGCGGATGTTTTCGAGGCGTTCGTGTTCCTCTTCGCCTCTACGTTTAACTCCGTCATAGCTCTACATTCAAGTACTTGTTGCTATAGCACATCACTTCATTCGAACAGGTAATACTGGTAGAGATGACGGTTGATCGCGGGAAAAATTTGACTGTTTGCTGGGTTTCAACGCACGTTCAGCTTATGAAAATATTATTGGCTTTCGCTCGTCGCAGAGCTGTGGCCCTATTTGACTAAGCCAATAAGAATCCCGCTATAGTAATATTTGATGCCTAATATTGGTCTGCAGACAGCTACGTTGTGTCAGTGTTTTCCAGGCTATGTTGGCTCGAAAAATTTTCGCGTTATACCATTATCTGTAAACACTGGTAATCAAAAGTTGTGCAACTGGCTATGTTGAATCACGAGGCTGACCTAGTCATAGGGAAATATTTCAGCTCGAAGCGTTCAATTAGTAACCCAGAAATGTTTTTCAGTCGCCCAGTAAGTAGTCTTGCAAATTTCGTGCTATTATTCGGCATCAGGAGAGACTTCGTTGGCCTGTTATATACTCCTCTGAACACACTCCGTGACGTCATTGGCTCGGACCTTCGTATTTTTGTGTGTCTGCATTACAGGATTATTGGGCACTATACTGTTGACTTGTATGTCTCTGAGGTGCGCCACACAAGCCGCCGGCCAACCGTACAAGTCACAAGTCAGACGAGCTCACAGAGACTTGAAGTCCAGTCTGATGTCAGATAATAACGCGAAATTTTCTGGTCCCGACCTATAGATAGGGATAGGAAAATTTTGCGGTTTCAGTGACCGGCGTGTTAGAATCCACTGTCCTATGCATACTCAAGCCCCGCCTATTAAATATTTGTCTGGTGATCTAGCGAGTAGCAGTTTATGTACAAACGATAGGGGCTCGAGAATTCAAAGGATCGTGGGTTCCAACATGCAGGACGTTGAACTGATTATTCTTGGCGATATCGCGCGCTACCCGCTTATATTGTCAGAAGCCGATGGATAATATACTGTGGCCATTACATGTATAGGACTGAGAAGTCTAGTCTGGTGCCAGATGATTATGCGAAACACTCGTGCTTCTGCCTATAAGTAGATATGATGGTTTATCGCGGGAAAAGTTGACCGTTTGCTAGTTTTAAACGTACGCTCAGTTTATGAAAATATTGCTGAATTTTGCTTGTACGTATAGTTGTTGCCCTATTTGACTGAGCCAATAAGAATCCCGCTATTGTAATAGTTGATATCTATTATTGGTCTGCAGACAGCTACGTTGTGTCAAACATGTATCACCCAACCACACGTTGCAAGACACCACAGTGCTTTCAAGGGTATGTTGGCACAAATTATTTTCGCTGTATACCATCAATCCTATAAGTCACGAGACTCCGAAACAGTTGCGGGCTTGTAAACATAAACCTGGTGACCGAGCAAACCCCAGCAGGTTACTTAATGCAACCTCCTGTAATTGTAATCCGCTGTAGCGAGCGGTACGACACGTGCAGGTTCGACGGTGATGTCACGCGAGTGTGGGAAAATACTGGAAGGCGGAGCAAACTGTCGTGTTTGTAGACTGAGGTAGGAATGTGGTCGGTGAGAAGATCCCGGGGTGGCTGGCGCGCGCATGGGCCCCGGGAACCTCGGCAACAAGTTACGACCCAGGCGAAGCCACGTCACCGCTAAGCGACAGCCGATAAAATAATTATCGATGGCTGAGGAATTTGTCCGCCGCTCACGTATTCATACTGTTTTCTCTCCCTCTCTGTCTGTCTAGGCACGGAGGCACGCGCTGTACCACGATACACAGCGCCCGGCGGGAATTTATTCAATCCCTCCCCCCTCCCACCCTCAACAAGCCGTGCACTGGCCGGGCCTGGCCTGCGAGTTTTAATACATTATTACTTCTTGCTGGCCGTTTTGTCCGGGGCCAGTTGGCGGGGTAGTTTATGGCCGTATTAGGGCCCCGGGTCGACCGGGGGCCGTGAAATATCGACATTATGACTCGGCGCGCAGTAAAAATAAGATTAGAGAGGGAAATATACATTGGGGCGAGGGGAGGAGGATAAATAGGCAAGAGGTGGCATTAGAACAGGTTATGGGACAATAAACTGCGCGCTTTTACACCTCCCGAGCTCGACTAGAGAGAGACGGGCAGCCAGCTCTCAGGATATGAGAGAGATGGAGCTCTGCCGTCTCTATTGAGTGAATAAAAAGTAGCCACGAATAAAGGGAACAAGTCATCGTGTTTTACAACTTTTTAACGTAATTAAAAAGCCCAGTTTGCCAGCACGCAATAAGTGAACTACGCTACAGGCTGCGCGATAAATGAATATTTTCTGTGCTTTGATTGGTACGAAAAGTGAAATTGAACTATGGGTTTTATTTTTAGAAGCTTATATTACGTAGCCAGCCACCATGCTGCAAAATTTAATCGGCCAATGTAATAATGCAATTAATATTTACAGAATTTTTTTATGTTGCTATTTCAGACTGCAGAAACTAACTTCAGAAATAATACGCACATTGAAGTTACTTGCACTTATTTATTTATTAAAGCCATAGTGGGTTTATAAATCAATCCCGTCAGCCTGTTTCTATACGTTGTAGTGTCAAAATCAACAATTCTTGGTATGCTGCGTTGAAGTATTTTAATATTGAGTTTGTTTTAATAAGACGTATTTCAGAGAGAAACCTAATTTAGATATGATCTTTGAAAGAACTGTGCAATGGGAGTGCATGACTGAATTTATTTGCTTGGACATTCTCCATTGCGAAATAAATTACTGTCAGAAGAAAAGTAAAAATAAGACCAGAAAACATAAATATGCAGAGCAGGAATTTCATGTTGTGTATGTATTCTAATGACTAAAGCATACTCTGCGTATTTATGTTTTCTTGTATTATTTTTAGTTTTCTTCTGATAGTCATTTATTTCGCAATGGAGTATGTCCAAGCAAATAAATCTAGTCGAATTTATATAGTTCCAGAAAAAGGCAGAGTATTGATAAACATAAAGACACGGTCAGAAATACGTAATACTACGAATATTTAGTGTTATTAAATCAGTATGATTCAGTATTGATGAACCACTTTAACATAATTGTAATTTATAATTTGATGGAAATGTGATGTGTAGTTTCTGAGGTGTGATCACTTAGTGGTTAGAGAACCCGCCTCCCATAAGGGCGTTCCGCTTACAATATTTCCGGTGTGGTGGGTGTAGGTAACCACGGATTTTTGGCGGAGTCAGAGCGCAGCCGATTTTTTTACTCGTGGGAAAGGGGGCGGACGTTGGCGTTGACCGGCGGACTCTCTCGGGGTGCTCCCTCTTACACTGTCCTTCACATTCTGTCGCTTGTACATCGTAGTGCCTCATCGCATGTCGTCCTTCTGGGATCTACAGGCGCCCAGTCAGACGTGTGCTATACTGGGGCGTGATTGATGCCTGCCATACAGTATGCTCTCAATAAACGAAGGAAATAAACTATGGATAAATATAATTTTTACACGTAAGAGAAATGCTAAATTCGCGTTATTTTCTGACAGCTGACTAGACTCCAAGTGACTATAGGCTCGTTCGACGTCTCCCGCTGGCCGGTATTGTCGTGACTTGCCGCGGAGAACACTTGCACTGAAGAGAGGCCAATCCCTGTAAAGACGTACTACACGTAAATGACAACACATAGAAGTTCGTGGTCAATTGAATCGCAGATTATGTTCTGTTATGTATAGGAAAGTGAAGTTTAGTCTGTTACCAAATGATAACGCGAATTTTGCGTGCGAACAGATTGTGTATTTGTTCAATTACTAATAAATGTCTTAATTTTACATGACACTCTTTCGAATCGACATAGCTAATTTCACATCATAAATAAAACTATAAAATATTTCACACGTACATCCACTGGCTCCTGGAGCACAAGCGAAACGACTGCACAAACCACACAGTTAATATATTTTATGTCAACTTTTGTTCGAACACTTGGCTTAGTGTTTAGAACTTCTGGAAGGTGGGCCAAGGGTTCTGGGTTCAAGTCCTGACTGGGAAGGAGAACTTTGATGCTACCTCCCTGTGTTCAGGACTAGGTGTTGGTGTTTGACCCTTAACTTTCGTCCCTACGGAAGACAATGGCGAACCACTACGGGCCTAATAGCTTCTGGTGTCCCCCCCCCCTTGAGACCGACAACTCACAAAATAGTACATAGAAATTACGTAGAAAAAATAATAATTCCCCCCTTTGGTAGAACGACGAAAATTGCATAAAATTTCTGTTTAATTAATTATCATTGATAATATTAATGTTCAAATTAAATATTATACGTATAATTTGTCGCACAGTTTATCTGCTAAGGTGTGTTAGTTTTGGCTACCGAGAATGAGACTAAGGATGTGTTTTCATTGGTAATTTGGTATTCCCGTGATAAGTAATGTAGTAAGTCATATTGTTCAGTTTTAATTCTGTCTCGTTCGTAATATTTAACACGCTTTGTGACATTTTACGGTAAGCCCGGAAGACATGACGCACCTTTGGATATAGGTGTTTATAAAATACAAAATGAATTTTACCTTAAAATTAATTCCAGAAATAATAAGTATTTGGTATTGTTATAAACAAAATAATATGAATATGAAATTCAGTGCCTACCTAGTTGAAAGCTATAACTAATATTAAAATTTTCTTGCCATACCTACCTTTAGGGGTGTTTGATGGCAAAGGAGGGTAGGAGGCATGGATTAACAGTGTTAAAATTCTCAGTGCAGTTATAAAAGGATTTAAAAAATATAATGAAGTAAATATACAGTAACAACTAATATTTCCTTACGTCTTTATCAAAATAACAGTTTTGGTCATAATTTCTTCAGTTAAGGTCTTCTGAAATATACCTCACAATGACTTTTAACTTATGCCGTGTTCGTCCCTTCCGCACAAATGATGTGTCTTTTGAGTTCCATAAACACTTAAATCTGTGTTTCACTTCATAAACTGATCACGTCCAGCTAACCACTTTTTTCTTGCTGAATTTGTGTGCCTTATTCATTGAAACCGCTAAGCGATAAGGGATTCTCCTAACATTATGGTAGACGAAGCTTCACAAAGCTTTTTTTACATTTCTAGCAAAAGTCTTTTCGAATTCTTCTCTTAGCAGATGAGTTAGTTGAAAGATTCTCTTTTATAAAACTTGTACTGGTTAATCTGGAGCGCAGCATTTTCTCAGGGATGTTATTTTCTCGCGCAGTTTACTGAACGGGTTTATTTTCGTTTCGTACTTTACTAATAATATAATCTTACTCTCTCTGTGGCTATGCTGCCCAACTGCTTTTCCTAGGTCCGTGTCTGTTAGGTATTATCAACAATTAAAACATGGAAATAAAGACAGAAAATGTAATCATCATGAAGAGTTTTCCTACTGAAAAAAGAGCTTTCGTTTTCCTAGAGAATAAATACTGAAGTAGCGCCTCGAGCTGTGTATTCTTAACCGCGACTTACGTAAATTCGTAATTTTAAGTTTATCAAGCAACCAACTAAAGAACCTGGGAATGTGGTGTCAGTATTATCACACGGTACACGTGTCTGACTCACGACACCCCAGCAGTCAACGCGACCTTGACTATCATACTACACAGCACTGCTCTACTAAGGGAGAAAGCCTTAACTCCAAGAGATCAAATTTTTACATGAGAGAAAAAAGTTTGTTTTTACTTAACACGCTCTCATTTTTGTAAATAATTTCAAAGTTTTGCTTTTATTATGACATTTAAGTTTTTGAAGTTTATTTAGTATTGCATCTTGGCTTCTTTCTTCAAAACAACAAATTATGGCTTTTATTCTTAGTACTAGTCTAAATTTGTCACTATTTTGTCACTTGTTGCCTTCAGACAAAATTGTGAATGTTCGCAGCTATATCTACTACAATGACGAAGGGAAACATTTGTGTTACCTAACATTTTTATGAGAACAGTTCGTAATTCAGGAATCTGTTTCTGTTTATACAAGATGTTCTGAAATACTTTAACGAACTTGCGGGAAATTGGCTAGGTGGAGGGAGTTATCTCACACTTATAACAAGGAAAAATGTCCATATTTCATTTTGTCTGAAAGTTTATTGCGTTGTAAACATAAATAAAAGTAATTGTGCTGCTCAATCGAACGATGATTTCGATACAAGTCTGCTGATGTCCCCATTTGTATCCTTCATGTCGGTATGTTGCCAAGATTTTTTCAAATGTTTTATTACGTATCCCATAATATGTTATTTCACGTACGTATATCAATTGGTTTTCACTATTTACATGGCAGCAGAACATTCAAATTTTGACTCTTGACGCACCGTCATGAGAAAACTACGCCAGCTAACATTGTTTCGTAGCAGGAAACTGCACTCACAAGTATTGTATGCTAAACTAACATTATTTCATATAAATATAAATTTATGACTTTATCGCAACTGAACACCCTTAAGAGCGCTATACACCGGGTGTAATTTTCCGCGTTTGATGCGCGGAGACTGTGAAGCGATAAGGTTCAGCTTTCCACACTCGACAGTAACAACATCGCTTATATTCGCGGTGCGCCAAACTGGCGTGTAGCGATTTCGTACTACTGTTTTCCTATGGGACTTAAGAGTGCGTGGAGGATAAACAAACGCTGAAAATATCAGTTGATTTTTTTCGAAGCCAATATAGATGAAATACTCAATGACAATCCTAGATAATGGTATTTGCCAACTTTATAAGTAAATATTTATCTAAAATTACTAATTCGTTACGCGTGATCTCTTGCGCCGCAGTTAAATGTACGAGGTTCCGGCGTCAATGATTGTGCCTCAGAAGTTCTTAACACTGGAAACAATTTTGTTTAAAACGTTGGCTAAATCTATTGTCTAGGATTGCTATTGTTTAATTTTCCCAAATTGGCTTCAAGAAACCTACAGTTATAGATGAATGCTTTTAGCGTTGAATTATGTACAACGCCCTCTTAAAGCGGCGACCCTACAATTTTATTTATGGAATGTTTGTATTAAAGTCCAACGCATCTTCCAACCTTGTGTTTTAAGAATCCGGGTAGTATTTTTCCAGTTACAGCTGAGGGATCCCAAAAAAATGTTTATAATAAGCACGTTGCATTTTTAAAACGATAGAATCCTAGTATAAACTGTGTGTTCTTTTCGTAGATAAACATATTGTGAATAAGTTTAGTTGTTTCGCGTAGAAAAGAATGTGTGTTGCACGCTACAACATCGTTCATGCGTCAGGTGTGATCTGGAATTGAAGTTGACTGTCATTTAGGAGGTCCATATGATTTCTTAGCACGGCTTAAATATGTATATAATACGTCATTCCGAGCACACTTCCAGAGTTGCTAGATTATGTGCCCATGCAAATAAGAAACATGTGGTTTATGCATGATGGTGCACTAGCACATTTGACCCAGACTGTTAGAGATACACTGGCTGATATCTACAATGATACATAGATGCGTAGGGGCGGAACCAGTTCCATGGACTGCACATTCCCCCGACCTCAACCCTTTGGATTTTATGTGTGGTATTGCCCCAATGTTGTATTTACGGGGATATTAAAGCTTCCAAAACAACATGTTTATTACCACATTCCTCTATTTATTTCAACCATACATAAATAATATAGATAAGGCATTTACAGCTGACTTTTTTTGTCCGTGCCCAAACTTAACACTTTACATTAACTTTACCTTAATCTTGCATTACTCATACAATAGTGGTCTTGACATCAGAAAATCCAAATGTAAACACACTTCATCAATGTATGCCATGAAAGCATGTGAAACCGTTCGACACTATGTGATTTGAAAGGATGCTACAAGCCATGATTCGTCGTTTGCAAGTGTGTGTCGTAGTAGCAATACGAGATCAGCCAATGCTACTAAGCTGACATTGTCCAACATACCTGGCATTATTTTCTTTCGTTGATAACTTAAATCCTAGGTATTTTCGGACGCATGTACATATGGAATTTTTTATATTTTTTTCCTGTTCTACTGTGAGGAAGTCCTTACCGCTCCTCCAAGGTTGTTAAAGTACATTAGAAAGCCTTGAATTCACCGTAATTTCTTACATACTATTATACATTATGCTGAATACTAAATTTTAATTGGTAAATAGTGTATGCGTATATAAAGAGTATCCAGAAATAAACGCATAATAAGCACACCAAGCGAATCATGGACTAAGCTGGAGACGAAATTGTTCGTGGAAAAGTATTGTAACGATGGCATAAATGAGATTTGCCGAGATTCCATAAATACTTACTTCGGAAAATATCGCGTAGTTCTCAATACAACTTGTTGACCAAGCAGCTGCGGAATGGAAGCGTGAGACATTTAATGGTTTTGTAAAGGCATCATGAGCTTCAGTGGACCTGACCCAAATAATTAGAGAAGAAGTAAAATATTTGTGAGAAAATATTTTTTTGTTTTGTATTGCGTTCCTCAAATATTCTTTGTAATATTTCAAAGTGTTTGATTCATTAAATTAGTTTTTTTCCCCTCCCTAATCTTATAATTTACGTTATGTAGCTCAGATTAGAGAATATGATTATGATTGCTTCACACTGTTTTGTTTTGGCGCTTATGACGCAATGATAATTTTGATTAATTGATTATCAATGTATGACTTGTTTACTTACATTTTACATTTTGATTTAAAGTTAACGATTTAAAATGTAAGTTACATAAATTTAAGCCATGAATTTTATTTTTTATTTGCGACTTATTTGTAATGTGGCGAAGTTAAGGTGTAACAACCTTGTCTTACACTTAAAAACTGAAAAAAAAAATCAAAATCAAAGGCAGCAGAACATTAAAAACTCATTGAGAAAAGAATAATGAGAGAAGAAAATAAAATGTCAAATTACAACAAGCATGAATATTTCCATCTAGAACATAAATTATTCCCTGATAAATATTAAATTGAGACATAATGATACAAATTTGTGGTTGAAGTACAGAATATTAATATATGATCATTTACGAAATAAATAGGAAAGATGGATAAACTGGATATATTTGACTAGATAAAAAATACTAAAGAACTAAAAGGTATAATTAATTAAATTAATCTTCTGAGAGACTTTGGGAAATATTAAAATTTATCGTACACTAAGTAAATCTTGTGGCAACTTGAGTTATTAAATAATTACAAATTAAAACAATGGTATACTTTCAAGAAAATACGAAGTAAGCTGCACTACCAACAAATAATAGGAGTGTACAATATTACATTCATATTCACACAGGCGAATATGCACATGTTCGCATATACGCTAACATGCATACACGCACGCACAAAAACACACACACATACACACGGAATAACAAGTGTAATATCATCCACTGTTCACATTGGACTAATTATTAATTTCGCAAATTTTTTAAACGATTAAACAGACTCATGTTGTCTGGTTGTCTCATCGAGTGCATTCCAAGCACTCGCAGTGACCACCGAAAATGATTTTGAATATTTACTGGTTCTGTGCCTTGGTATTAGTACAAACAAATTTTGTATATTTACAGCTAATGCTTGGTTCATTTTACAACAATTATTTGTAGTGTTACAATTTTTTTTTTTGAAAACTAGTTTCAATTTTTTTTTTTTAAGTACGAAATGTTTTGTAAAACGTGACAGGTCTTATAGATTCATTCTGTTTCAAATCGAAACATTTGCTCATTAACATGTATTTTACTAGTTCCCAAAGATGTTTACGATATTCGTAACCACTTTTAAAAGGTTTGTGACATTTTACTTTTATACCTGACTGATAATCTTCTGTTATTAGTTTACAAGATTTTCCTCGTAAATGTAATTTTTTTTTCTGTGTATGAAAAGTAATGCAGTTTTCTTGTGGCACGATGCTATAAGAGCCATCCAGTATCGCTCTGTCGCCGAGCGGAACTGCATATCAAAGCCTGACAGTTTGACAAGGGTTTTAGAATAAATGGATGGATGCTGCATTCTTGTGACGTGTTCCTGGGACATTGCGCACAATTAACCACCCTCGTTTTCACTCAACACTACAGCAGTTTCCACCATAATACATGTGTGAAAACAGGATATTTACTACAATTGCGGATTATCCCCGTTTTTCTATTACCCGTTGCGTCTGTTCTCGTATTTATCGCAGAAAATTAGAAGTTGCCTGCAATTTCTTCTGATCAGTTTTGTAGCATACAATTAAGATACATATTCAAGTGGCTATAAGTTTAATATCACAATGATAGTATTCATGCTGTGATTTTATTCGGCATTGTAGAGCAATAAACAGCACTCTAACTGTATATTATGATTTTATTACGCTGGTTACTTATTACAAAGCAAATTTTTTGTGTTTCTGTTTGCCTCACACACACGCGTGCGTGCACACACCTACAAATCACTGTAATGATGTTATTTTTTATTAACATTTTTCCGTTAGCCGTCTACGCCCAGAATCTTTTAATAACATTAAAATAATAATATAAGTAAAATAACTTGAAGCTTGTAAAATGTGTCATACAATACTTAATACTAATATGTTATTCTATAATTTGTAAAATAAATTCTACGAGAATGTTTGGGTAAATTTATTAGTACATGTTCCACAAAAGTCTGGGAAGTAGATTGTGACTAGTAAAATAACACTTGTAATTAGTATACATTTTCACAGGTGTTCATACATTTGTATATGTTCGTTGAGTTTCGTTGTTTTATGGAGTTAAGTCAAGAATATGATGGATAAATTGTTGTTTTATTCTTCAGGTGAAGAATATGAGTCATACCCGCATACTATACGTTGACGTAGTGTGAGAGGTTCGGAGAGTTTTACTTGCGTGGTGAGATTATGTTTTGTAACATCGGTCGTTGATGTACAGTACGAAGTTAGTATTTTTTTTGGGATTTGTAAGAAAAATTAAAAAAAAAAATGCTTATAAGGACAGTGTTTCTGTTTTGCAAATAAAGTTATATATTCACAGTAATGGAATTTTGGATGTCTTGTACGATACATACATTAATTCCTGTAGTGAAGTGAGGACTAGAATGACAATAGTTTAGAAATAAATACACAGAAACGGCATGCGTAGTTATTGAAACAGTACCGAAGTATTTTTGTCGGGCATCATTTATGTTGTTTATCTCGTTTTCCTATTTTTCACGAAAATCTTTCTCTTCAAACTACTCACGTGCTAAGATGTTTGTTTATAGTAATTTCAACTTGCAATAGTCTTAATTTACTTACTTACTTATCTTCTATTTATTTCGACTTAAGAGGGCATGGTATATAATTCAACGCTAAAAGCATTAATCTATAAATGTAGGTTTCTTGAAGCCAATTTGGGAAATTTGAACAATAGCAATCCTAGACAATAGTTTAAGCCAACGTTTTAAACAAAATTATTTCGAGTGTTACGAACTTCTGAGGCACAATCTCTGATGCCGGAACCTCGTCCATTTAACTGCGGCGCAAGAGATCACGCGTAACGAATTAGTAATTTTGGATAAATATTTACTGATAAAGTTGGCAAATGCCATTATCTAGGATTGTCATTGAGTATTTTATCCATATTGACTTCCAAAAAAGCGTATAAATCAATTAACGTTTTCAGCGTTTATTTATCTACCACGCATTCTCAAAGTACTTGTTCAATTTAAAATCTGAATACGGCTTTGTATGTGTTTCACTGATGGTCATGTGTGTGTAAGGAGGAGACTGGCAAAAAAAATAAAGTTTCATAATGTTTAAAAATATAAAATGCTGATAAAATAACATTGTAAAATAATTATTAAAATAAATGTAGCATTCCGATGCACAATTCAATTTTCAGAATTGTAATAGATCCACAGGTTTTCAAGTTGTTGATAGAATACATTTTATTCCCGAAAGTGCTGCTATCATGTGGCAGAGGATCTCGCTAGACGCGCGGGACATTTAACCTTAATGTAAAAATCATTGCCATTGTCTCAATCAGCACAAGTGTTTAAATAAACCAATGACTATAGAATCCACATGGCATTGTTTATATGCGTGTACGTCTCGGTGCTGATACAATAACAACAATGAAAATTAGAGGCTGGTCACTTTAAACTGCGTACTTAGCAAAACTTATAATAATAAATATGAAATGTATTTTATTGGGCTCATAAATGTTAAGTTTGGAGAGTGGTGAAACGTTTACTCTAGTTTTTAGTTGCATGGAAGTTTTCATATTGAAAAGAGTAAAAATGGCTGCAAAACAGATGAATGAAAAATGTAAACAGTGCTCACTTTATCGTCAACAGCCTATAGCATTATTTATTTTGAGGTCGCGTAGCCGCGTATTGTGTATTGACATTGTATGTACCAACTTTCTCGGGAAAACGACCGCGAAGTAATTCGATATACGGTGGCGGTGCGGTCTCGTGGTCTGACTACTCACCTTTTGCCACATCGACCCCGGTTCGATTCTCGCGCGGGGTCGTCCTGATTATGGCATGTGGGAAGCGTGGCGGGCGTTGCACCTGGCTAGCGGCCGTTTTCTAGGATATGTTGCATTTTCCGTCTCTGCAGTCCGTCGCTAATACATCACATTTGACCTCACTTCACTTCAGCCGTTCTTCAAACTTGCAAAACACTTGTTTTTTATTCTTCATTTAATTTGAAATGTGCCCTGTGCTTGTGACGTATGCACGTGCCTGAACACAATTAACAAACAACTTACTAAACCGTAAAATTACTAATTTTTGAAAAAAATCTTAACGTGATTTAAAACTGTATTCCTGTCAAAGTTTTCGACGTTCATTTCAACAGATCACAGTCGACCTGAATGTTATCTCACTGTTACAACTTGGTAATTATTCATTGCAAATGTATGGACTATGCAAATATTGTAACTGCCATAATCAAAATTGTATCAGAGTAAAAAAAATGGCAGTATAAAAGACGGGTGTTGCGTCTAAATTTAATACGGTATAGCACCATTGAAAACAACGTAATGCGTATTTTTTTTAGTCTCTATAAGGCGTTTACGGAAACGTATTAGGTATAATCTACTCGGTAGTATTGGTGAAGTGATTGGATCCACTCAGTAGTTAGATGTTTTTTTTTTCGAGCGTTCTAAAACTCGAATAATAATATGTTGCGGTATATTAAAAAAATGCCACAAAATCTCATTAACAGGTATATTTCAGTCGTCGATCTGGTAGATGTGTATTATTAGACCAAGTTCGGACAGTGCAGAATAACTTATTGTATATACGTGTATGGCATTGTAATTTCGTACTAGTAACTGTACAAGAACGCTAGAGTTAGTTTCCAGGAGTTTATATAAGAATAAGGGGTTGCAAAGTGAAAATTCTCTGACAAATAACGGCCGAAGAATTAATAATGTTATCATTTATTCCTAATTACTTTCTCCTGAGGACATTTTTACTTGATAAACTCCTCCAGACTTCTCGTCCAACAAAAATACTACATTCTGACATAGTCATCTTTGTTCAACAGCCAAGCACCTTACAACATGTTTTCCTTTGTGTGTACTCGCGGGAGCCTGAAGTTGTATACTATTTACGCTCACATTGCTGTTTTTCGTCTGCTGGCGGCTATCTACCCTGCCTATCTACCCAGGTCTAACCTGCTCCCTGCTAAGGTTAATTCTACTACAGGTTAGAAAGATCAATGTTATAAGTTTGGCGCAGGGCAAATTTCTGCCACTTGAGCGCTGGTATCGCTAGTGCACCAAACTGACCAATAACAGAGCTTTCCTGAATTTTAAGTTACAATAAGTTGATAATTTAAAACGCCAAATCGATTTCTTTTCACTTTAAAATTAAATTACTAATATAATTTCAAAGTTTATATATATTTAATTTTACTACGGTTTCGTATTTTTCTGGTCTCTTAGCGATTGAAGCGAAACTAGTGAGAGAAATTTTCCCTGTACCAAGCTCTCCCATAAGATCACGTATTTTCTTTCTAACCTGTAGTAGAATTAACCTTACTCCTGCGAAGAGATCGAGTTGAATATTTAGAGATTCCGGACACAGCTAGACTACTCGAACAATGTTTCCAACTGGTTTTTTGAGTAATATCTACTCTATCGAGAGATCGAGTGAGGTTTCCGTAAGCGCCTATAATTGTTTCAGTTCGTGCCCGTTAGCCCTTAATCGCTTGTAATAAATTTCATGAATGTTTGAATTAAGTCGCGTTCTGCGCTTACAGTTTACAAGATATAGAACTAGAAGTGAGATAAATAACTTCAGACGTCACTATCGACATTTACCCATGAACAAATTTTTCCGTGGCGTTTTTCAAAACCTGTACGGAAATAACATACATGAAAATGGCGGTTTTAAAAATGTTTAATTATTTAGTATTAAGTACTTTTAAGTGTATTCAAGATACGTCCTACGTTTGCAAGTGTCTGTGAAACAACCAACGTCTCGAGTCTTGTGTAAATGATTCAGGACTGAGGATGTGTAAGAGATAGTACATGGAGAGCGAAAAACCCACCTCGTTCGTTGTCCAAACAAAGCGCTGGAAGGCCGGAAATTGTTTGAAGCAAGTAACAACAGTTTGCCTAGCGAAAGAAAACAAAAACTGCCGGAGGGGGGAGGGTGATGAGGGGAGGGAGGGGAATGGTGAGCGCAAACCAGCACGAGCAAGCAGAGCGGCTCATTACTGCGAGTTAATTAGTTGCGGCGTGTGAGAAGGTCTTCATCGCTTCTTTCGAGAGTGCTAGATGGGGCGGCGAGATAGCTGGGATGATTTGTTCCCCGCAGAGAACTTGCGAGAGTGGTTGGAGGGAGGGGGATGAAGGCAACAGCTGTGCTGCTCTACCTGTCTGCGCGTGGGACTGTGCGCGCCGCCTCTAGCGGTTGTAAGACACTAACCAGGTTAGGGTAGGTGGGGAGAAATTTCAACTTCAGCTGTGCAAACGATATTCAGAGTAAAGTTTACACGGGTAAAATCAGTCACGAGAGCAACTTTTCGATCTACTCCCGCTTACCCCTCTCTCGAAAATTACATTATACGTAGAGATGATGGTTTAATCGCGGGAAAACTGGACTGTTTCAACGTACGTTCAGCTTATCAAAAGCTTACACATACGTGGAGCTGTTGCCCTATTTGACTGAGCCAATAAGAACACCGGTAATGTTCTATAAAATGCCTGTTATTCGTCTTCATGCAGGTATGGAGAGTCAAACGTGTATCACTCTATCATACATGTTGCAAGAAACTATAGTGTTTTCAAGGGCATGTTGGTACAAAAAACTGACGCGGTATACCATAATCTCTTATTATAAGCCTATAAGTAATTTGATTGCAGTTGCCGAACCTCTGCAGTGTAGACGGATACGCTCTTGCGTACGGCAAGCGAGAAATTTGGGTTCGATTCCGAGGTCCAGTTGAGTGTAAATTTGTTTTCGTCTTAAACGGTTTTAAACAGACATCTCACTATAAACGTTGCAAATAAATTACTCGGGGTTAAATAAATATGTCTTTCGGGTATTGGGGGAGGGAGGAAGAGTTTGGCGCAATTGCAAAGTGGAAGCCTAGCAAAGTATCAAACATTCTTGAAATTAAATTAAATTAAAAAATATATATTAAAAAACAAAAGGTTGGACAAGGTCAAGAAACATTTCAACTCAACCTTCATGGACTCGAATTCCGCATCTGCCAATTATGTGTAGGCTATACCTACGTTCCGTTAAAAATGTTGTTATGTAACGATGTAAGCAGTTTGACCACCCTTTAAAAATGTAATTTTTATATCCGTATGCTGGTAAGTTTGGGTTACTCTCTAAACGCAGCTCTGCTCGTTTACGTACTGTATAGGTACAGTAAAAATACATTTCAATGTTAAAATTTTATTCCAATGCTAATTCTCCTCTTCAGAACAACTGAAGTACGTAAGTACTGTACGTTCGTAAATAAGAAAAGGGATAATTACGGAACAAATTTCTAAATCAGCTAACATCCGGTCAGTAGTGGGAATGAGTTTATCATTTAAGTAGCAATGACGTTGAACACATTCACGGTAGATTTTTGAAGTGGACTTTCATAGATATTAAATGTTTGAACATTCGTAATTACTGACACTGAATTAATGTTTGACCTTTATTATATATTGGAAGTGTGTACATTCTAAATAAATAGTAAGTAAACATTGTTAGGAATCTCTCTTTATCTATGAGCTATATTCATGAATAATTAACCAATAATTTCAAACAAACAATTATTTCCACATGTCCGTCCTTGTAGCATGGCACTTGGTTCGTAATTAGTGAATATTTAGAATATCTTGTGATAACTCAGAATTTTCTCGGCATTTAAAAACCGTCGGGCGGGGGGGGGGTGTATGTTATAAATGGCTACATAACCTAAGTGTCAGTAAATGTGTCGCTACCCTAATAGGCGAACCTATCACACAATACAGCGTGTGGGAAGAGATATGGGCGGCTGTATTAGCCGATGGGATTCGTCAAGTCTGCTAACGACACTTGCATATTCACCGAGGTCAGTTTGTTTCCTTTGCTGTGAAGCCTCTTTACGTGCTCAGTAAGTCGACTGTCAAACATATATACAGAAAACACAGATAGCACGGTTGACACCGGACCTGACCGCGTTGGAAGTCCAGCAATTGCGGTTAGTTCCAAGTTTCGAACTTGAAACTCGCTGCTCGTTAGTTACCAAGCAACATGCACGCACATTCCACGTTTTTGTTTCCAGCAGAGGTAATAAAGTGTGTTTATATGTTGTCGTTAAATATGTAACACGTTACATGTCAAAAAATGTTCTTCGTGCTCAACACCCTACACTTATATATATATATATATATATATATATATATATATATATATATATATATATATATACATACATACACACACACACAACACACACACCTTGTTAGCGTAAGGCACAATGTCACAAAAATCAAGTTTTTCAAGAAAGCTGTTTGAAGAATACGAACTTTGTGTGTTGTGTACCACTAGGAAGTACTTAAAATTGTGTTAATATTTATGTTGATAAGTGTGTTTTGAGAAAAAGTGGACATAGTGTCATGCCTCCGAGATGTGTGCCTGTGTGTGTGTATACACACACATTATATATATATATATATATATATATATATATATATATATATATATATGCACACACATACACACACACCTATCTTGGTAAAGAAGAGCGGAACACAGGAGTGAGTCTTCCCACAAATTACTTCAAGACGCTCTCTGAAACGATTCATGGAACTGGACGGACTGTGACAGTTGGTTTACTTACATTCCGTTAGCAAGTGGATACAATGCTAACCGATCATAACCTGACGATCGTAGGCGCCCTACACAAAAACAAGGCAGAAATTCCTCCATATGTTCTGCCCAATAGAAACAAACCAGTGTTGACCTCATAGTTTGCATATGACCGTAAAATATGTTGACATCATTCACACCAAAAAAGGGCAAATTAGTTTTGTTGTTATCCGCCATGCATTATGCGTCGGAAATAAACGAGAACAGCGGCAAACCTGAGATACTACACTTTTACAACTCCACCAAAAGAGATGTTGACACTTTTGACAGAATGGTTTATGCTTATACTGTTGCAAGGGCAATACGTCGTTGGCCTTTTCGAATGTTCTACGGGGTTCTCGATCAAGCTGGAATTATTGCTATGGTACTTTTCACTCATATACAGAAAACAAACAAATTTTCAAGAAGGCAGTTCTTGAAAGATCTTGGTCTTCAGCTTGCTACACCTCATATAACGAGTCGTCTCGACAAGAACTTGTGAAATGAATTCAGAACAACTGTTATGTCAATTCTCTAGACTGGACCAGAAGATTTCGTAGCTGCACCACTAACAAAGCTGGCAAAGCAATCGAGATGTAAACTGTGCCCCCGGAAGAAAGACAAAATGTCTAAACCTTGTGTGCGAAGTGTAACGAACCAACATGCAAGGAGCGCCGAAAAGAAGTCTGTGAAAGTTGCATGTAAGGTGAATAGACATAAAACTGTCTACGACGGTGACAATATGTACGTTTGTGAATCAATAATTTTTTCAAAAATAACTGCTGGCATTTTATAGCACTTTATATGACATACTGCCATATTGTGTGCCTGCAAAATGAACAAATTTCTGTTCAGTTTATAGTAAGTTTTAGGAACTAACAAAACATTGACATTTGCTTACAGATATTATAGTATGTTTGCTTTTGTTATTTATACCATTTAAAATAAATTGTTCTCAACTATACTACCAGTTTTGTTTACATTAGCATACACACTATTTCACTGTGCTGTTTTTGCACCACAACAATAGAATTTTTTTAAAAGTTATATTTAATGTGACATTAAAGTTTAATTTGCTATATTTCAATATGTATTCTCTAGTATTGCACATAAATTATAAATGCAAACTTCTGAACTTTTAAATATTATTTTTTAATGGTCTTATAAGTAACTCCATGTTACCATTTAAAGGTGACGACTCCATGTTACTTTCCTAGGACACACACACATGTATGTATGTATGTATATATATAGTAACTTTAGGCATGGTCGAAACTTTCCCGTCCCCTTTTTCTTAAATAATTTTTTCTGCAATTTAAACTTAATTTTGTTAGTCATGTGCATTATTTTATTTCACTTGTTCAGACTATCTTGCTAAGAAGCACACAACCTCAATTTATGTAACAAATAAACATTTCCATGTCACTGAAAAATACTTCAAGAAAATGTACGTACGTAGATAATAATTAGTAATTTTAAATATTTTAGACGTCCAACAATTACTGTGTTGTCAACTAATAGCAATTTATTAATGAGAATTTGGCTCGTCTAGTTGCTGAGTGTACTACTGTTGCGGTGACTTAGTTAGAATGATCTTAAAATGTTCCCTGCATTATATTTCCTGTACAAGCCATGTCTCATCGAACATAGCCTACACTTACACGTAATCTGAGCAGTCGACCGTTATCACAATATTGTTAATATATATTATCTATAAATCTACTTTTCAATTGTTTATTTTACTTATCAGAGTTGCCATCGTAGTAGCTACTAGACAACTCGCCTCTCACCACTAATCTAATTTTGGTTAGATTCCTGAGAGATGTTGTGGACGCTGCCATTGGACGGCGTATTTTCTCCGAGTGTTGCCGTGTCCCCCACGCAAGCATTCTGCTACTCTTCCACACTGATATAATTTCATCCCGATGAATGTTAAAATGCATTTCACTCACTAAAAAAGATCCAATTTCTTATGATCAATAGGTTCGTACTTTCTCCAAACATTGCGCGAAAAAAATTTAAAAAAACTTTTGTATCTGTTTATTGTCGCTTTTATGTAATTTGGAATCATCAGAGTAGGCTACTCGTATATGAAAAAACTGATCAATATACATAAGTGGTATTAGCAATTACTTAATGCAATATATTTAGTAGCATTGATATATAAGAAGAAAAATACCTACAAGTCAGTTCAAGATGGTAGTGTATCAGTTGTAAAACCTAACACATAAAATACATAAGGGTAAAAAACCACGCTTATTCACGTACCTTCCGACCTTGTGACTATACTCGTCCTTTTCACTTGCATATTTACCATGGTTTATTTACTTTAGTAACTTTGCTTGGCTTGTGTAGGAACATAATTGACTTATGAAATAAATTGATGTCATCAATTATAAAAACAACAAGATAGGCTATTGTAAATATACAGATACATACAAGTTTGAATGACTAACATTTTCGTTTTAAATTCTTATTATAAACAATACTATATTTTTTAATATTTCTCCTTTGAAATGCTCTTATTTTAAAAGTGGTAAATATTTCTTTCACTATTACCTTACGTTCAATTCAGTCACACAAATTATCATAACGCACTACCGTAACTGTGTCAAATCCTCCATGTTGTTATTTATAATGTTACACAAGAATATAAAGAAATACGAAACAACTGTCGAAGGCAAAAGCTGGGTGTCAGAATCCAGTTTAAAAAATGGCTGGGCATGTAACGTATTAAAATATTGCACTCAATAAATGCAAAGGTGCGGGGACGTTTCTTACCAGGCATTGGCCTGAACAGCGAATGGCCAACGAGTTATGACGTCATAGCGATGTCCACCAATGACTGTACACAGCTGTTTAAGGCCATGATCCGTCATTTCCACAGCTTTCAAGATAATGACTTTGTTTATTCCTATCGAATAACTGTGGCACAGTTCCGTTAAAAATTGATTTTACTATGTACTCTAATATTTTTATATTTGGTTTTTCAGTTTATTTATGAGAATTTTTCTTAATTGCTTAGTTAGCAAAAATCATTGTGTATTTTGTGTTGAATAAATTAGGTACGGTAACATAGTACACACAGTTTTAACAAGACTGTGCAACGGTTTTTTAGATATCTGCTCTCGTTTAGGATTTTTAAAAAAATGACCGTAAACAGTATAAATGATGGATGGTGGCCTCAATTTTTCTGTGTAGCTATTAGAATGGTATTTATGGTTAACTCTCTCCAACCAGTAGTGTGCAAGAAACAAGGTGAGAATTTGACTACTTGGATCGTTGCAATACCAGTTTGTTGCTTGTATATGGAAGGCATGTTAGTCACGTGATCTGAGTATAGTTGGATCTAATATCGCTTGCCGTGTAAAACGACGACGCTTCGCCATTGGTACGAAATTTTTCAATTGACAATAACATGTTATTTACTGAATTATTATGTCAAGAACATTAGTAAATTTCAATACATTTTTCCCAAGTATATGTGTGCTACATTGCACGCGTTCGTAACAGAAACCTGTAGATGTTACAAAATGTTCGACGTAACCGAAACAAATGCGCAGGACAGTTTTCATATTAAAACTACGCTTATGATACTATATATTTTGCGTAGTAAAATAATTTTTTTATAATTTAATTTACGTTGAGATTGAAATATACACTTCTTAATGCGTAATTAAATCAATACATTATTCACATATTGGTACTGTGATAATGTTGAGAGATCGCAAAACATGGGTTTATACCGTGAACACCATAGGCTACGGTAAACACAGTCAGTAGAACGAATATTTAGCAGTTGGCCTACTGTTCATGACGTCATACGCTCGGATATGGTTCATTCTACTACAGGTTAGGAAGATATCTGGAGTTCTAATGGAAGAGTTTCGCGAGGGATAATTTTCTCCGTTAGTTGCACTGGTCAGCAAGGGGCTATGAACGATGGTAATGTACTTAACGTTATGTAGGTTAGACAGCGAGAGAAATCACTTAATTGAATTTTTTTCTGGAAAACAATATAATTGCAGTTATTTGTTTTAATTTTCAGAATAACAATATTTTTAATATCACGAAATCTCTCTTTTCCGATACCAACGAGCAGTAGAATCGGTTTCTTGTCAAACTATAATAACATCGAGTGTCCTAACCAGTAGAAGAATTAACTATCAAGCAAGTAAGACCTCTGGCGCAACTGGCAGTTGTTGGCGTTGTCGACAGTTGGACAGGTTACGAAATGCGGGATGAAGGGGCGTTATTTAGGGAGTGACAGGGGGGGGGCAAATGCCCCCCTAGATTTATAATTTTATATGTTGTAACATAGCAATTGATTATTTGTATATATCCGCCTGATTTGTTTATGTTTAGGAATATTGACGTTTGTTTGTCTATGTATACTTAAGTATCTTTGGCCGTAGACACCTCGAGCCGTGTTTTTTTATTACGTGTTCCTGGTTTTGTAATTTATATTGTAATAGAATTTATCAGTGGTAATGGTCTCCAGGTTTCTACCTATGAAAATAGTTTTTACTTGATCACCATCGCGTACTGTGACCTGGTTTGCCGTGCTATCGATAGTGAATAGAGGTTGTAAAATTGGTTAAGAGAAGTGAGGTGTGCGAAGTTTTGGAACGT
>PNEQ01047412.1:0-13071 GCA_003012365.1 Medauroidea extradentata
ATACTTGGACAGATCATGTCAATAAAATTTGCTTTATACTCTCTTAAGCGCACGAAAAAACTTTCTTCCAGTAGAGACGAAGAAACTAATTGTCCAGTCACTTACTTTCCCTATCATCGATTACTGCAATGTTGTGTTCAGTTATTTAACATGCGAACTAGCTGCAAGACTACAGCGATTACAAAACACCAGTGTACGTCATATTTAACTTGAAACCTCGAGACCATATCAGCCACTACTACAAAAATCCCAAGTGGCTAGAACTGGAAGAAAGACGCAGGTTGCACTTGCAGTTCCTATTTAAAGACGACTCATACATCCAGAAGTCCTAAATATCTTCTTGACAGATTTGAGTCAGTCAGTGTAAATCATAATCACCACACATGTTCGTGCTAAACGCTGCTACTCATGGTACCAAAACATAAAATTAAATTTTTCTCCCAATCTTTTACGGTGTCTGGTTCTCGGTTTTGGAATGGTTAACCCAATAAACTAAAGACATGCTGAAACCTAAGCAGTTTCAAACCTTATTTACAAACACATTTGTTGCAAGCTAAACAGCTCGTGAAGTAAATGTATGAGGCTATTTTATCTATTGTACCTATTTTTACTCGTGTTATTTTATTATTTTTTATGTGTTTAAAATTTGCTCAAAATCTAAATTTTATTAGAAATGCAATTTATTTAATTTACTCTAAACTTGAACAGTTTACATATGAATAGACATTTATAACGCATAGCTATAATTCTTATTTCTCTTGAATAATATGTTTATTGTATTGTATACTGCTATCCAGATACACATAAACTCCTGCAAGTTAAGTCTATAGCTATGTTGTTATACATGAATATTTAGATAGCATACACAATACTTGTATTTTTTTATATCTAATAGCGTGTTTCTAGAATCGCTGTACAAACATTTAGCTTTGTTTTTTTCTTTACTTGTGGTGATATTACAGTTATTCATTCAAGTATAAAAGCAGTTTGAAATTTTTGGTTCATCTAGTTAATTAATGAACCAGTTTTGCTGCATTAATTTTGTATTTAATTGTTTATTTCTGTTATAGTTTCATTTTTGTTAATCACACGTGTATGTCTTTAATTTTACTGGATGTAGTTAAGTGTAAGAGTAGGCGAAAGTTTAAACTTCGCCACAAACAAAGTTCTTAAATAAATTAATAAATACGTAGTCCGGAACCTACTCGTAAACAAAAAAAAAGTATGTAGTATGTATAATGTTCCGAAAACAGAGTTATAATAATACATTCTTTGACTAAAAAGTAAAGTGTCTTGATCAATAAAACTATACCGCAATAGTACTGACATATGGGAAAATATAAATCGCAAGTTCTTGATAATTTCTAACAAGATTAATACAAGCGTGTTACGTGACTTAAACACTTTAACCCTTCAGTGCATTACTTTTGTATATATAAATGTTTTCATTCTACATTTATAACAAAATAAACAAACATGTATGATAACAGGATTGATAATTTAAACAACATTACTCTTACATTCCATGACTCAGACGAGCCGACGTTCATAGCGAAGTTTGCTACATACCCACTTGCAGTACGAGAAATCTCGAGTAATGATCACTTATAACTTAAGAACTTAATAAATGTTCGAACTTACAAATATCTTAACCCAAATTACAAAATTACACTTATGTATATAATTAATTTAAGGGGAGCAGTGATACAAGTAGAAACTTATTGTTACATTTAAAAAGTGACAGTGTGACAGCATTATTTTTTATCACGGGAGTGCATTGCGGGGTCACAAGCTCGATTCCGAACCTTAGGATAAAACAGTTTAAGTATATTTAATTTACCATTATAGTTTGTTTAAAAATTTTCCTTTTTGAAAAGTGTAAGTCAAGTTCGTCGTAACAAACCAAAAAGCTGTAAGAAGCATGAATCGTTTTCATGGTGACCCATAACACCATAGAAGAGAGATGCTGTTTGGCCTGGCTCAGAACAAATCTCTCTAATCCAAGCATCGAAATTTTGGTTACATATAATTTAAAAAGTTATAAATAAAATAGTCACGCAAATAAACAACCTTACAATTTGAACAGGTTAAATAAAACAATATCAATCGGACGTTAGGTGGCAGCAAAGTAAACAAATCAATTAATAACCTTGTAATATAAACATATTGTAACAAGCCAGTGGCTCGCGCAGGCACGCGACTGAAGGGCCGCGCCATCCCCCCCCCCTTCAAGCAACCACCACTCGCTATGTACTGCCCGGGCTGTTAGGTTGTTAGAATACGGCCCCTCTTCCCAAAACTGCCTGCTTCTGGCGCCCGACCTGCTCGGACAGACTGACGTCACAGACCTGACTGACGTCAACAGCCTTTTGAATGACTGGGCACCTGTCCATCACCATTTGACAGGCATTCAGCTCGGGCGTGACTGAGTATTACCGGAACGTCGCGGAGGTTCAACTTACGCCACCCAGCCTTGTCGGCAAACTTAGAGAATATTCTGGACGTCGACACAAGTGCTATATAAGCAGGTTCTTTGTGAGCCGCGAGAGAGTCTGATTGGCGATTAGCCAGTGAATGTAAGCGGCGAGTGAACGAGGGAGACCAGTGAATGAAGAAGAGGCTGTGCTACTGTGGACAAAGGTGACTTTCCTGGAGTGGTGTAAGTGTGAGCGGTCGTACAGATTTAACTGTATGTAGTGGTGATTGGCAAGACATTCCTCTGTAGAGACTGTGCGATTGGAGAACAGAGCGAGATAGAAATTTAATTAGCCAGTATTACAATTAGACAGTTAGGTAATCTGTATATAATATCTGTATATGTTTATTTAAAGAGAATGGATTGCGAGTGTTGCATAATTAATGAAGAGTGTTTTGTAGTGTCCATAATACATTTACACCATATATATTTTATTAGTTTTATTAAATTACATAACCCCTCCATTCCAAGCGGACCTGGCTGCGCCCAGAACAGCAAATTTGTTACAATATCATCATCGGTAAACAGTGAATGCTGTGGTATGTGTCCCTAAAAATTTTTGAACCAGTAGACTGAATTTAATCAAACTTCGTGCATGTGTAGTACTTCGTAACCTGCCTTGACGTTTATATATTTCGTTTCTGCTCGCTTTATATTTTCAAAACGGCGGCCATTTTAAAATTTTTCTATCAGTTTGATATCTAAGGAACAATAATTCAGAAATTCATCAAACATGGTATACACATATTACAAAGCTGACATGACTTTTGTGTACGTCGTTCATCCTGGGTTCATATTTTCTAAATGGCGGCCATTTATATATATATATATATATATATATATAAATGGCGGCCATTTATATATATATATATATATATATATATATTATACATAGATTTAGCTTATAATAGGAACTATTACCCCGAATTATAAATAAACTTAAATATATGCATACTACATACAATGAAGACTTGACTTTTGCATATTTCGTTCATACTGTGATTGAATTTTTCAAAATGGCGGTCATTTTTATATTTTGGGCATAAAACTATTACCTTAGAAAACAATTTTCAGAATTTTGTCAAATTTGGTATACATACCTATACTACACACAAAGCTGACTTGACTTTTCTGTATTTCGTTAATCCTTTGGTCATATTTTAAAATTGCAAGCCAAATGTTATGTTTTTGGCATAGTATTACATTTCATAGGGAATATTTTTCAGAATTTCACCAAACAGGGTACACTTATACAATATACAAAGCTGATTTGACTTTTGTGTATTTCGTTTATCCTGCAAATGTATTTTATAAATGACGGCCATTTTTATATTTTTAACATAGTATTACATTTAGAATTTATTGGTTTGTGGACGTACGCCATTGCTCATGTTTTTGCTGATCAAACCTGTGTTGGATGACAAATAACGAAAAACGAACAAGAAAAAATATATAAAAAACGCACACAAAAATAGAAAAAATGAAACAAAATAGAAAAAAAAAGCAATCCCAGAGGATTTATCAGTTTTTTTTTATTTTTTGTGTGCGTTTTTATATACATATATATTTTTTTCTTGTTCGTTTTTTGTTATTTGTCATCCAACACAGGTTCGATCAGCCAAAACATGAGCAATGGCGTATGTCCACAAACCAATAAATTCTAATTGTAAACTCCCATTGCAACAAACATTTAAAAATCTCATAGTATTACATATCAAAGGAAATAATCTTCAGAATTTCATCAAACTTTGTATGCGTATACTACATACAAAACTGACTTAACTTTTGTATAATTCGTTCATCCTGAGGTAACATTTTCAAAATGGCAGCCTTTTTATGTTTTAGCATGTTACTACATATCTTGGGGTATATTTTTCAGTATTTCACCAAACTCGGTACACATAGCTGATTTAACTTTTTTATATTTCGTTCATCCTGTAATTGTATTTTTAAAATGGCGGCCCTTTTATATATTATTAGCATAGTATTACATATTTTAAGAAATAATTCTCAGAATTTCATCAAACTTGGAATAAACATACTACGTACAAAGCTGACTTGACTTTTGTATATTTCGTTCTCATCCTGTGGTTACATTTAAAAAATGGCAGGAATTTTTATTTTTCAGCATAGTATTACATATCTTAGGGAATATTTTTCAGAATTTCGTCAAACTTGGTAGGCAGATACTACATAAAAAGCCTACTACGCTTTTGTGCATTTAGTTCATCCTCTGATTGTATTTTCACAATGGCGGCCATTTTTTATCTTTTTAACATAGCATTACTAACCTTAGAAAAAATCATCAGAGTTTCATCAAACTTGATGTACGTATATTACATACAAAGTTGACTTGCCTTTATAGTATTTAGATTTTCCTGTGATATTAATTATTAAAACAGTGGCTATTATTAATTATATGCATTGTATTACAAACATTAGGAAACACTTTACTCACTAGTCCATCATACTTGTTACTGCATACAATATTGATTTGGCTTCTGTATATTTCGTTCATTTTGTGTTCATAGTTTCATAACGACAGTCATTTTTATATTTATTACCATAATATGATATTTTTGAAATTTTTTTAGGAATTTTATCAAAGTTGGTATAACACATTTGGAGAAATATTTTTGCGAAATTCATTAATCTCTGCACGCATATTTTACGTAGAGAGTTGATTGGAATTTTGTTTATTTCATTGACAATTTTGTAATATTTTGAAAACTATAGTTATTTTTTATCTTTATGACAAAAAGACGTTGCAGAAAAATTTTCTTTAGTTAAACTGGGTACGCCCATATTACTTAGTAAACTGACTTATGTTTTATATATTTCGTTTATCATATGAATAAATTAATAATATTACTTAGTATTCTTTTATGTGCATTAATGATTTTAACTTCAGGGTTAATTTACACACATTTCTAGAAATGTATGGTTGTCAGTTATACTGGTAACTTCTTGTTCTTCTTGCAAGAAAATAAACGAAAATAAAATAAAATACTAGTTAACACAGTAGAACCTACATTGTGCACTGCTCATTTACGTCGTGACTTTATTGCAGTTCTTTGAATGTATAAGTCGTATGCAGTTTACGGCACTGTTGACATGACTTTCGGTGTCGCGCGCCTTGCACAAAGCTGTCACGAAATTTTTACTATCACAAACGACACACGGAAGAGACTTCCAAGGTTCGTCTATTGTGAGCTAGGGATCCATCTGGTCAACGGCACACAAATTCTTCACGAAATTGCCAGCGAGCAAAAAGGCCGCTTGCTCAGGTACTGGCGCACACCATTCTGCATCCTGCACAGACTGGTGTGCGCTATCCGAAATGTAGTAATGTGGTAATGTGCCTATCCGCCACATTTGCAATTAACGCATGCCATGATGGCTTTGAGTAAATTTAGAAACGCGCACGTTTTTAGTTCTTAATTTGGGATTCTTTCTGACCAAATTACAGAAATTGTTATGTTCAATTAACATTATAATTCTAAAATTCAATTAATAGGGCAAATTGGCATTAAATTACATCATACACCACAAATTAGTAATCAATTTATGTTATTTATAACCGGTATATTAAAAAAATTTCCGATATGACGTCAAGTTAGCCACCGTTTACCTACATAATATTTACCCCAATTCACTCTTGTATCACGAATAAGTGCTTAATTTGTTCTGCTTCTAGCATATATATATATATATATATATATATATATATATATATATATATATATATATATATATATATATATAAATTTAGGCTAACCAGCAAAAACATTACAGCTCAGTAGTTCGTTATTTACCGATTTACGTCATGTTAACTACTACTCTTCGAAATAATTGTTTCACACGAATCGCTCATGTATCACGAGCGAAAGCTAAATTTGTGCTGCTTATAGCCGGAATGACAAATTTTTTGCTTGTCAAACAAAAAAGTTGTAGTTCATTAATTGGTTTCTTCGCTCACGTAATTTCAAGTTAGCCACCACTTATCGAAATAATTTTTTACCGTGAAGACCTCGTACACCACAAATTAGTGCTAAATTTGTGTTTCTTTAGAGGGATTCTCAAAAATATTCCTTTTTCACGCATTTGACGTGCATTGTAAAAAATTTATATTTCTGTACGTTTAATTACGGAACGTTATAAGTAAGTGTAATTTTACACTAATGTTATTACTGATCCAAAAATGTGTACAGACGTTTAATTAAAATCACAAATAAATAATAAAATTTACTACAAAGTTGATATTAAATTACATTTTCAATGTACGCGCATTAATACACTTACATAGATTGCAATATGAAACGTAATTTTGTGTTTTATTGCCATGATGTCCTTATAAAATAACACTAATTTCTTTGTAAAAATGCGTGATACACACTACAGATTTGATAGGTTAAAATATTTGTAAATTTTTTTAAAGCGATTTGTAAAGAGGTAAGTTTTAAGCTTGTTTTTAAAGAGCATGATGTTACTGTTTTACCTCCTCTAAAGTAAGACGTGGCAACATTACTATAAAAGGTTTTTATTAACCTATAAAATTATTATATTTTATTACAATGCGCCTTTCGCATGAACTAATTAATGTCAGCGTACAGATTTACAGTAAAAATGTGCAAAGCCTGTTACCATGTCTGTGAACACCAGTCTTATAAATTGGAGTTTTCCTATAAACATCTCAACATTATTTTTGTAAACAATGCATCTATTACATTTAGCATGATGTGCAAATATTTTCTGCTGCCTCGTCTTTTACTTTGACAGGTAATTAAGCGAAATTTCTCGCCGAATATAATTGTGACTAGAAAATAAATGTTTATTTACAAATAACAAACATTAGCCTAGTTAGTAATTTACATTGGTCACTTGGGCATTTTTAGGTTGTAAATTTATTTGGTGGTGAAATCGCTATACTATGCAAAGATAGATCTGAAGTTACTCCTGCCCACTCGTGGGTGAAGTTAGCTAGCTGCATTTACACAAATAATTTATTTACGTAATATAAACTTACTTTAAGCTTAAGTTGACTTGATATAATAGGCTGGATCCACGCCCATTCACTAGGTCGTGCTATATAGGCCTAGTAATTGTACAATTATAGACCGTTCACGATAAAGTGAACACTGCATAAAGTTTTCTTTCAGCTGTTATGCATTCATCTTTACTATTTTCAATATGAAAACAATCATGAAACTAAAAACCAGCGTCAACGCTTCACCACACTGAAAACTGATCTCATTTGGCCCCAATAAATGTCTAAGAGTGCTCAGTTTAATGTTAACAGCCTATAAGCAAAAGTACCCGTAGCAAGAAAAATAAAAATATATTTCCTTGTGAATTAGTGAACAGTGTTTTAAAAGAACACAGTATGCATAAAAAATAGCTTATCAAAATTGCCACATAAAGTCTGTATTGCATGTATCCCAGGTCACGAACTACAACAGTCACCAACCATTGGTGGTCTCATGGTTATTCTCTTTGACTGCTAACACTAAAGTCATGGGTTCCAATCCTCTTAGGATCAGAAATTCCATCACGTGGAACGGCTCGTTAATATCGCAATGCCGTGCATTACCAAGTACTTCTGAAAAACAAACGTGTATTCTGTATCTAACTAAGTTACTGTTCCAGAAGCTACTAAAATCGTTCACCAGATTGTTACAGCCACGAAATTAAAAAAAATAAATTGCTGTAAAAGTACTTTTCCCCCTTTGAAGTACGAGTTACTCAACACAACGTTGTGTTGAAGCACACCAATTGCATTGTTATTATACATCCATTTCACTGTATATTTATCGTATGTACGGATAAATCACACAGACATAAGTGGTGTGAAAAGACACGGGCATGAGTTGTGTAAAATTACAGGAACATGTGTGAAGACTTTGCTGACGCGTACAGTTGGTAAAAATTACAATATATATATATATATATATATATATATATATATATATATATATATATATATATATATATATATATATATATATATATATATATATATATATATATATACACACACATACATACATACAACATACATACATACAGTGAAGTTAGCCAGTACTAATCGAAATAATCTTTCCTCGCGAATTACTCATGTCCCATGAATTAGTGATCAATGTCTGCTGCTTATAGAAGAAATGTCAAAATCTGTGCTTTTTAAACAAAGAACTTACAGCTCTACTTGTCTTTTTAGCCCATTTGATACCACTACTCATCGAAGTAATTGTTTCTCGTGGATCGCTCATACACCACGAATCAGTGATCAATGTGAGCTGCTTACAGCTGAAATTTCACAAATTGTGCTAACAAAACAAAAACTATATGTTGAAAAAAATCTTTACCGTCTTTGGTTCCGCTATTCATGAAACGATGACAGCCTACTTGCACTGTTTGTGAGGTTTACAATACATTCCTCTGAACAATCATCTTTCAGTTTCATTTTGTGTTCGCGGTAAGCCAAACGAAAATCAGAGGATTTTTTTTTCCATTACCATATTAATTCCGATATTTGTAACGCTACTTTCGATTAGTTCTGTATCCAGATGTTAACTGTCGATATTTATATGACATAGGTACGTCTAGTTCACATTTAATCAGATCTAAGAGTGGCTGTTGGAAATGGATATATATGTAATGCAAATTACAATAGAATGAAACGCACACCCAAGTGTAAACAATTCTTAAAATTGGCAACATCTGGTCCAGTAATAGGCCATATACTTGAGAGTGAATTTCACTCCATTTTTATTTGCATTATGTACCTGTATTAATTTTGAATCTCCTCATAATTTTGTGGCATCCTAAGCTAAGGCACTTAACTTGTTAAAATGTGTTTCTGTGCATATTAGTTAGACTAGTTATTGTTAAATAACGTATGAGAAACTACGATATAGCTTTAACTACACCATCAATAAATATATTACATAATTATTACTTTAAATTAAATTAGTAACCATTATTTACTAGGTCGACAGAACAATGGCCTAATATATCTTGCGGAGTTGTGCTTGGCAAGCAAAATCTTTTCTCCACTCCCAACAGTTGTAATGAAGAGAACATACAATTCGGTTACTTTGTACATAGCGGAGTATTAATTGGTGCGGGAAGGAAACTCGGTTTTGTCTGAACTCATGTAGCAGCATGTTGAATGGTTACTGTTTTGAAGGAAGGGATTTTTCCCTGACACGCGCCGTACTGTGTGTTCCAGTAAATATATTTCTTCGAGTCCCGTCTACAGGAAAATGTACAACCGGTTATCCCCCTCCCCCCTCTAGCCTTTTCCTTCTTCCACCTCTCCTCTTGGTCACTCCTTTCTATTCTGTCAGGTATTTGCCCCTCTGCAAACTGTCCACGAGAAAAACAATCCTAAGTCTGCACGTGTCAAATCTAGCGACTGTCCCGGGCCCATTTATGCTCATAGAAAAAAACTTGAATATGAGTGGTTATCGGAACTCGGAAGGTACGTAATACGTGATACTGAGATCGATTTACCCCGAGTTCAATCATTGATTACTGTTCCCTTGATATGTAACTGCGAATGTTCATTAAAAATAAATAAGATATTAATTTCCCAGGCAATTATAGGCTGTAGAAAAACACGTCGCAGTTTAATTGCTTAGTGCTAAATACAGAACAAATTAGTTCTCTGTGATCGTGCTTCCTTTTACGGATCGTCTGCTTTCAAATGCTTAGATTTCCACTGGTAAATGAGAGTTATGTTATCAGTAGAAAAATGATATAATGTTTTTTTTACGTAAGCATAATTCTGAAGCAAGTAACACCTCGATATCTCAATAGGTTAGACGTTATTATTACGTAACCTAAAACAAATTTTACTCCTTTTCACTTTTGGGTCGAGTGAGTGAGAGATTTTGGTCAGCGTTCAACATCGAGATCTTTAGCGCTGGTGAAGGGTGATACCCAAGGTGAGTATGGAGCGACGCCAGAATGAATGGGCGGGGGAAACGAGATATCCCCGAGAAAACCCGCCGACCAGCGGCATCGTCCGCACGATTACTTTCGTGTCGAACTTCGAAAAATATTTTCATCACAAAACATTTGTATAAGTATGCAATTAGGTGAAAATCACTACGCTAACACAATAATTCAAAGCTTAATCGATGATATATTTAAAAACATACTAATCCCTTCACATCCCTGATTGTTCGACATAAGAATAATCCAGATACCAATGTACGGTCACCTATGTATTCATAATGAAGCGAGAACTAACTCTAAACAATCTCGATAGCAATCAAGGATTTATCTAAAACTCATTCCATGTCTTATCATCCTCTTAGGGGCAGAACTTTGAAGAAGAAAATTAACCACATTAAATGATATTTAATAGGTGTGCATTGAAGTGGAAACCGTTACGATAGCCCATTGGGTTCCAGATATATTCGACGATACATTAAAGAAACATTTCATCCAGTTTCATTACTTTTCATGGCGAACTACGAAAAATTAAGAAATTACTATTCATGTATTTGTCAATATGATTGTGTGTGCGCGCTAGTTTGTATCTTGATAATGCATAGAATTTATATTTTGTTGGTTGTTTCCTCCTCGAGGTAGAATAATCCTGAAACGGAATCTTGGCGTGTATTCGTTAGCATAATCCTGAAACCAATAGCAACATCGATGCCTCGAATGGTTTGATACATACATTTCAAAAACATGTATTTTCATCTCAAAAAAGATCTAATTCCGAAAAGTCTTGAAAGTTTGTCTTAAAAAATTGTATTAAGCAAAAATCACGTCCACTCGGTTCGATCTATACAGAATTGGACAAACAGACCAAGTGCCAATTTTTAGTTATCAGATTTCAAATATTGCTACAGTAAGTTTTTTGGTCCTACAAAGTAAATATTTATGACAACAGCATATAGGAATAAATTACTTTTTGTAAGACTCTTTCAAAATAGAGAAATATTTTATGCATAGCGTATAATTGGCGCTTAGTCTATTTATGCATAACACCGTCCAATTAAACAAATCCACTGTTTCACCTCTTTCACGTTAAATTTGAAAATAATACTAAAATAATTTTGGATTATTTTCTCAATCACCATAGCAAAGCAAAAATCGACTATATATCCCAGGGGTTAAATAGACATCGAAAATTAATCGAAAACACATTTCAAGTCCTTCCTCCCCTAACGGTTATATTTCGAAAAATTCTGAAATTATGTAATATGCATTTTTGTGAATATCCCATTGACGTGAAAATCACAACGATAGCTCGTAGAATTCGATCTATATGGACAATTCTCTAGGAGTCACATTTCGGGGAAAAATATTGTCTCTACATTTTGCCGTGCTCTATACCTTTCTTTCATTTTAATTCGTATGTTAGCGGTCATCCAGGGAGAATGACTTATCTTGGCTTTCCATATTATAAAGAAGCATGCTTATCAAACAACTTAATAGAAGACTTCCTGTTCCTAGATGAAGGAACATTTCCATCCATTGATTTTGTTGTAAAACCATCGGTCCGTGACTTATTTTACAGGTCCTGAATAATTAGTAGTGTCAAAACTTTCGTAACTAATGCATTTTTAAATTGGGTTGGAAAGTGTTAGACAAGTGAATTAAACTGTCACAAGTAAGCACAAACATCCTAAGCCCACGGTGAGAAACACTGTTGTTCTTAATTGTAATTAAATCAGTATTTCACTTGCCAACCTGATTCGCGTAGGAGATGGAACAAGTTGTTTAAGGACGTATACAGAAAATATTTAACTAGAAAATTTACGTATGGCGTATATTTAAAGGCCGGTATTCACAGTGCGAGGCTGCTCGCTGCGAATGCCTCGTGGCGAAGGCTCGGCTTTGCCTCGGACTGTGAATACCGGGTGTGCTCGCTACGAGGCGTTCGCGTCGCACAATTCGACTTATGTCTAGGTACTTACACGATGAAGCCAGCTTCGGTTGTTTCCGTAACCTTGATTCGGGTACGGCCGGCTTCTCCACTTCCCCTTGCATCTTTTCTAGCGAACTTAAGTCTGCGCATGCGCAAACAGTAAGCGTGACGCAGACGCGAGGTATTGCAGCGACGCAAGTGTAGCCCGCCAAGCCTCTCCCCTCTCCCTCCTGCTGACACCCACGGCCCAACACAGGCCTGCTTGATGCTCGTATTTCCTAATTATAAACTTTGATATCGTATTTCACCAACAGATAAATTTTATAGTGCATTATTGTAGAAGCCACGTCGACCAGAAAAAAAACCAGAAATGATATTGTTTGTATGGTGCTTCGTTCTATACTTTACAAGGACCCCATAACAGCGAGTACAAGTATTTATCTTCACCGTGTATTAGTTTTAAGGGCATATGATTTTATTAGCCGGTGAATGCCAGTTAAAAATTTACGTACAGAATAATTTCACTTTAGGAAGAATTAAATGCTCCGATCATAATTTTGGATTCTTTCTATACTAGCAGATTAATTTTAGATGTCAAATTCAACCTTAATATTCATACTCATATTATGTTCTTTCTGAAAGCAATGCTGTAGTATATATGAAATTGTTGCCTCATTGTTGTATTAATTTGTTTAGTGTAGTTTTGTTA
>PNEQ01047413.1:0-43741 GCA_003012365.1 Medauroidea extradentata
AGAGGTTATGGAAAAGTTAATAATAATGACTCGTGTTACCGTGGTTCGTGTGACAACAATAGGAGTAGACTGGGATATGGTTTTCCTCCCAGAAACACGAATGCCAACATGGAACAGAATTTAGGAAATATCAAGTGTTTTAGATGTGGAAAGTTAGGACACACCTCTAGAGCTTGTCGCTTTCCCATGTCTCAGCAGAATAACAATGTAATTAAGAACACCCCACGTCAAAATAACAGTGGTCGCCCAAATGCGCAGAGCCGGGTGTCAACCCCGGGCACCACACGGCAGTAATTTCAGTACTTGTGGGAAAAGAAACAATTATTTCTGTTCATGTTGAAGGCCTGTCTCACTTGTTCTTAATTGATACGGGATCAGATGTCTCACTTGTGGAACCAAAGGTTAGCAAGAAAGAAATAGAAAAATCACAATTAGGAGCAAAAGGTGTAACAGGAGACGATCTCCTGATAGCAGGTACCCAATTAATTGATGTATGGATTAATGGTCAATGTTATCCATACCGGTTCCTCGTATGTTCTTCAGGGCTACCTTATGTTGGCATATTAGGAACAGACTTTCTCCGACAGTATGATGCAAAATTGATCTTAGAGAACACACTCTTTATTTAAAAGATGATAAGATTTTGAAAAGTAATGTTTGTAATACTTGTGAAAGTGACAGTGAACGAGTTGGGAACCTGGCCGATTCCGAATTCAGTTCCAAGGAGTCACAGAGAGATAAATTAGAAGCAAGGTTAAAACATGATATTACTTCGCCTCCAAAGTCGGAGATAGTCACAGAAACTGTCTTGCACGTGACGAGTAGGGACGCCAACTCGCATCTATTAGTAGAGCCGGCATTGACGAATGTACCGGGTATTCGCGTGGCGAGAACAGTATATAGTGTTAATCTTACCGGTAAGAACCTCGGAGTCAAAGAGACTGAGGTATGTAAAGGGAGCAATATTGCTGATTTCATTGATACAGGGATGAAAGAATTGAGACTCATTGGGACGAGTTGAGTAGACAGAGTGAACGACTGTCAGGGTATCCTTGCTTGTAGTGGTTGTAAGGCACCGATGAGGGTAGGTGACCGAATGGTATTCCCCTTCGTTACGGGTCGGAGGGATGCGTCCCAGAGTTTTGTTGACCATCACAATCATGTCAAAGGGGACAAGAGGACATGGTGTCCTGAGCGCGCAGATGATGGAGTTAGTATCCCGACATGTGAGGGTAGGCATGTTGAAGAGACCGTGGACAGGGTCGGTCTAGGTTCCGAGGACGAGGGTGAGTCCCGGGGAGTGTCGAAACATAAAATAACAGCGCTGACAAAAATCGTGAACATAACAGATGATACACTCAATGTGCAGAAAGGCACTGTAATTGTTTGCGCTGAACCTGTGAAAGAAATTGCTGGAGTACTATATGTAATAAGCAATGAGAGCATACCCCGTTTAAATGATAAATATTGTAATTGTACTGACTCGGACGGTAAATTGTTGAAGTTTAAGTCGCCACTAGAGAAGTTTAAAATCGAACCACGGAAGAAAATCCTTGCAAGCGTCCCTGGAAATTTTGATGATATAAGTTCACTTCCATGCTCCGAAGTTGTAAGAAGTCCCTCGGGTGGAGAGAGCCAATGCTTATTTTGTGAGAGTAGACGAGAAGTCACGGAACAAGGCAAAATGTGTCGCTGTATCCCCTACCACTGCCCCGATATTAAGGAGAACCAAATTGGATTAGTCCAGAGAGTCTGAGTCAGAGAAATCCCGAACCCCGAGAAATAAAGAAAAACTGCGAAACAAAGAAAAATTAACATGAGGAAAGAGGCGAGATGAGTGATAAATGTTATAAAAATTGTGTAAGGTGTTCAGGAGGTAACTGTTTGAATGAAAGGAGGAGTAAAGTTGAAATTAATGATAGACCTGTCATAAATCAGTTACCTAGTTGTTCACGTGAGTTAAAAGATGATCATCGAAATAAAATGAAACGTCATGATGGAAAACATATTGAGAATCAGATTAGAGATGATTATAGTGGAGAGAGTTCTAAGGATTTTAGTTATTCTAGATGTTGTCCAGTATTAAGGAATAAATTGTCTAAAGAGGAAATTAAGGAGGTAGAGGAAGTTATAAGGGAAAGTTAAAGCATTTGAAGAGAGTTGATTTTGAATTAATGTTCCCAGTGTTAATGAAATTTGCCCATGTATTTCAGTTAGAAAGTAGTTCAAAGTATGGGTGTACAGGGTTACTGAAACACAAAATAGATACAGGAGAGGCCAGACCAATAAAACTGAACACTTATAGAGTCCCACACGCTTTAAAACATGTGATAGCAGAACAAGTTAAAGATATGTTGCAAAAAGGTATAATTTCAGAAAGTAAGTCTCCGTGGCAATTTCCGGTGGTAATAGTCAAACAGAGGAATAAAGATGGTACGTACAAGATGCGATTCTGTATCGACTTCTGCCAGCTGAATTCAATTACTAAAAAGGAAGCATACCCCATCCCTAACGTGACAGAGACGTTAGAGCAATTGCATGATAATAAGTGATAACATACAGTTACTACCTCATAGCAATAAAATAACTCATGTAAAGTATAATTTAAAAGAAGTGAAGTTTCCAAAAGTAAACACTTTGTTGACAAGTGAAGAACATGATGAAATAAATTCGAGTAATGATTTACAAATAAATATTTCAAGTATAAGTAATGATAAAAATGTAGACATTCTTCACATGATTTCTGAAGTAAAGAATTTGAAGCATCAAAGAATAATTGAGGTGAAAACAAAGAAACAATTAAACCACATGTTCAACATCCTGGGAATGTTAGGAGTTCTGCTAATCATGTTATGTTGGAGAAGGCAGATCATAGAGATGTTGTCGAGATTTCTTCAGAGATACCTGCAACGAAGACGACTCAACACAGCCCATGTCTTGGAGTCCCTGGGTCAAGCAGATGACATCGAACTGAGTACCAAACCAGGTACACAACAACAAATACAGCAACAGCAGAATCCAGTTCCAGTTCAGAGTGTGCCTCCCAGTATAACTACTTGCTTCAAGAAATAAGGTGTAGTGAGTGAAAGTGTTTTATTTTGAAAGAAAAAAAAGCAGAGTCTAAAATCAAAATAAAAATCAGTAAAGTGCTACGAAAGTTGAAAGAAGAAACAAAATGTATGTAAATATATAATTAATCAATATATTCAACATATATAAAATAATGAGATAAAACAAATGTATTATTGAAACCAATATTGTCGATTATTGAAACAAATATCTGTTATCATTTATCAAATTGTTTATTATTTGTGTATTGTTTTATGCTTTGCATTGTAAGCTTATGTATCCTTATGAATTTCAGAAATGATCATATTTTTGAAGTGACCAAATAGGGTAATATCATAAATTTAAAGGAAAGAGAGATCAGTTCACCCCTTTGAAAATTTTGAGTAATTAATAAATTCGTTATTGATTAATTTAAACCTAGATTCAGTCCTTGACAGTTAACTTTGCTTAAGTTTTTAAGAATGATATGAAAAACAATTTCATACATCAAGCAGAGAAGAAAAAGAAGACACCGAAAAGATAAGACGTCGTGGATGGTCTCACATTTCTCACATTCTCAAAAGGAACATATTTGAAAAGACTTGTCCATTGTTCAATGATGTAGTGGCCCAGCCAGCTCCTGGCCTCACTTCAGTTCTCGGGTCGCAGAGCACGCCGAGCCTATCTAATCAAACTACACTTCCTCTGGCAGCCGCAGACATCCGTCAATGCTGATTGCCACTTCCTATGATATTTCCTAATTAACCACAAAACTGGCGTGCCTCGTGATAGTGATATCACTCTGTAGTTTCCCCAGACGTATGTATCGCCGCACACATCCTGCCAGACATTTCCTTCCACATGTGCCCTGATGCAAATAAACATCTATCGCTGAAAGCAGCGTATCAACCATGTAGTTCCCCACTGGAGGACTGGGAAACCCCTTTCTGACCACACACTCGATAATATTGCATCAGATACTTGTTCTAGCCAATAGGGTGAAACCACATGTTATCTCTATGAGATATCACTTTCCTGTTGGACTCCTTTGTGTACCCTGCTTCCACAAGGTTGGACAGACAGTAGTCATCAAGCAGTAGTGAGCTACACTTCGCTGCAAGCTGCCTGAGACGACTCCCCTGCGCTGGATGAAGACCTCGACTCTACTACGCTTCGCAGATAGTTAGAACATCTCAATATGAGATTGTTTTCCTTAATTTTGATAGTGTTAGTAAAGACATCTCTCTTTTCTTCAATTGAAGGTCACAGTGAGTAAACTTATGTGTTTTTAGTAGAAGCTTTGATATAGTGTAATAAATTGCTTAATTAGACATTTTTCTTTTATTTGTTTATTGTTTTTGACGTCATACCGCTCGGGCACCACAATTACAATGCTTCTGTTTAAAATTTATGAATTAATTGTGCTGTAGTTTATTGTAATTCTTGCTAATTTGTAATGTTTTCAAGCATTTTCATTAAATAATATTTTGCATTATAAAGCACGATTTATTCCATTCAAATTTTAGAATATCAGTGTTCGTTTACCCGACGTAATTGGAAATATCTACTGGTAACGCCCTAACTACGTTTTATTGTGTGCTGAAAAAAAAAATAGAATGTTATTGCGGGAAGAGTGTTTCACATTCCAAATGTAAAAGAAGTCACGGAAAACTGGAAATTGATGATGAATATCCATGGGGGCTGATAACTTTTCCGAAACGAAATTGAAGTTAACCCGAACAATCCATCCATGTCACTCAGCTTACCCAACTCAAAAATTCTTCTAGTCCAACGTATTGTTGCATGCTGTGAGAATGTGTCGAAATGCCTTTTGGGCTAGCCCATGATTCACAAGCCGAGCTGCCTCACGGCAGGAATCCCGACGAATTACGTCATAGAGACCTGTTCCAACTCCGCTTTTACCCTTTGAGATCGGCTTACGAGACTCAAGTCACGTCCGAAGCAAGATGTAATGTTAATTTTTAGACCCCTGAAATGCGGCGATTCCCCAACTGTTTTGCCCAGTATATAAACCCTGAATCGACCGATTTGGGAGAGTTCGCTATCGGTCATGCTAGAAGAAGGTGCTATGCCTGTGGAGATGGATTGGTGAAGAAATCTTGGTGACGTCAGAGTGTACTGTGAGGCTGCAGGGTTGTGCGAAACAAGAGGACTGCTGCTGCGGGTCGACGGACAACAAGGAAGTGCTCGACGGGAGTCGAACCGAAGACCTCAAGAGGGAAGACAATGAGGTGCACTCGGAGTGCTGCGCAGCATATGGTGAGCCATCACCACATCGGACTGTTAAGGTTGTACATTATCACTATTTGAAATATTGTTGATTGGATGTATGACTGAGCTTTTATTGTTATTTGTAATATTTGATTAATGGTAAACATTTTTGTGTGTTAATTGTCAGTGTTAATTAACGTTTATGTGACACATTAGTAATTGCGTACATATTTAAAGGAGTTATGGCAGTTATATTTGATTGCTGTTCTGTGTATTTTTGTAAGCTTTGTGAGCCAAGTATATCAATAACTTAATTCAACTCTTTTATTTCTTTTTTATAAGACCTCTATCCCAAAGAGCTCGGAATTGCTCACTTGTAAATTTTAGCCAATCTTGTAACAGCATAAATGGTAAATCTCTTATGTCCTACAAATATTCAGCTTAATCCAGTTCTCTGCCACCGAGTACTTACTTATTCCTAGCTGGATAACAACTCTTAATTTATAGTTAATATTATATAAGTACTCCTAGGACCAGTATTATAATTCTGATTAAAGTTATATTTTTCAAGGAAAATGCACATAATCTTAAGTGAACTTATATTAATTTGAAGAAAAACAATAACTCCCTTAACTAATTACTATATGAAAAAATATCTTACATTTTTTTGTCTTTCCATTTGACTTCGTATGACCTCATTTAATAAATTGTGTGTGTTTCTATGTTGCAGTTGCTAGTAGCTAAATATGCATTCGAAATACTGTAGTATAAAAACCTCGCCAATTTTTAGTAAGTTCTACTTGTGGCAGACTAGACATTTTTACTTCATAACTATGGCATGATTATTTTTAAAAAATTTGCAACTTTTCAGCAAGTTCATAGCAGCTGTAGAAACATTATTTACTGCACGATTTTCAGTAAGCGTTACTTCAGTTCACTTTACAGTCGTCAGAAAATACATAAATAGAATAGAGCCAAATATTTTCCTTTTGAAACGGTGGTAGGCTATGTTGTGAACTATATGTGCGGGATAAGTTAGAGCTATCAGATTACCACTGTAACATTTATGTATGCGGTACTGAGGAATCATGTTGCGTTGGTAGTCCTGTCAAACATCAAAAAACAATCTCCCCCACCGAGCATTCACCACCACCTCTCTGCCGCGGCGATGGGAGGGGACGTGCATGTACACTTGGCAACATAGTTGTAGGAGCACAAGACGTGTATCAATTACGAACGAGCGGTCATGGAAGAGGGATGGGTGATACCTAAAGTTCACTCCCTGCCAGCTGGAGGGACTTTATACACTAAGGCTGTGGTAGTTTCCTCTCTACTGGTAGAGTGTAGCACAGTCCAGCAACATTTCAATAGCCAATCATATAAAAGGCGACTATTAAACATTACGAAACGACGAGGCTTATAGTTCGTTACATAAGGCACATACAGAAGATATTTTAGTAGTTTTGTCATCTAGAAGTACTCCAATAATACAACTACACTCACAGCCCAGGTGGTGCCAGAAACGTTGCCACAACGCTACAATGTATCAAGATGGTTACATAGTTATCGACATGTTGCCTACACGTGTCAGAAGTGGTACGCTGACAATGTTGTAGACGGGCCCTCGCAGCATGTTTGTTGCTTGTACGTGCCAGAAATGTTACACGGGCAGCATTGCAGACGGGACTATGTAGCATGTTGCCTGCTTGTGCCAGAAACTTTGCACGGACAGTGTTGCACGTGGGACCTCGCAGCACATTGCCTGCATGTGCCAGGGGCTTTACAAAGGCACCGATACACATGGAATCTCGCAGCACGTTTCCTGCACATACCAAAAATGTTACAGAGGCGAATTTGCAGACGACATCCCGCATACACTGCCTGCACGTGCCAGAAACTTTACACGTGCACAGTTTTAGACGGGACCTCGCAGCACGTTGCCTTCACATGCGTGAAAAATTACAGTTTTGACTTTCTCCACCATCTCAATTAGTTCCATGCCTGACGAACAGTTGCAATACATGAATAATTGGAATTTTTATGTATTCACATGCACAAATAATTCAATAATTAAATGTTATACATGTTCAATAATGTACTATATTGTAATATTAAATTATAATTAATGTAATGTAATAATTAGTCTTTTATTTTAATCTTAAATATTGGGAAATAATATTTATCACTGTAATAACGTTAGTATTCACTACATTATGACCGGGGGTGCAAGGATATAATAATTTAAATTTCCAGAAATATAATATTTTCACATTATTTATTGTGCATCCAAATGCTCAATTTCGAAACAAGCTATATTAATTTTTCGTAAACATATGCCATCATTATTCTGTTATATTATGATAAAACTGTACCTTACATGAAGGTGTATAGTATATTAATGTATCTATTAGTTTTGAATTAAGTCTGTTCATGTTATAACAATGTGGTAGTCATGTGCTTTCGAAGACCTGGTAATATACAGACACTGTACCTGGGACATGCAGGCAATAAGCAGACAACATGCTGGCGACTTATGGGAAGTGTGGTCGAGATATGCTGGCGACAAGCAAAAAGGGTGATGCTAGGACGTGCGGACAACATTACCTTTTAATGTTGCCTGCCTGAGACATTGGCTCTTTGCCTGCGCCTATTCTGCACACACCTGGCACATTACAGCATCTTTTACCAATGTAACAGTGTTACAGTGTGTCATGTAGGCAACGTGCAGGCAATGTTGCTGTGCTGATGGGGTACAGTGTTCAATTTAATTCTGCGTGCAAACATTAATGATTCCGAAAAACATTTGTGGTCTAGTGGTAAGCTGTGAAATCATACAAATTTTAATATTTTTAATGTATTATATGGCTACTTAACTTGAAAGTACATTTGTCTTGCAATAGTTTGTACCTCATCTCAAACGGCAAATTAAATTTCATCGGAAATTGAACGGTATTTTACTGTTTAAGGCGAATTTTAAAGTCCTTATAAAAATATGTTTTCATTTGAAATCTCAATTTTTTTTCTTGGTATATTAGTTTGTAAACATAAGTTCGGCACTAATTATTCATTACTTATTAAATTATCATTATGTTTAATCAAAAATATATCTAAAAAGGTTTCCATCACACCCCTCCTCTTGTAAAGACCCTGTTAATTCGCTGGCTAAAAGATCAGTATAACAGAGCTATAGGAGCGGGTTTGAAGAACGTCATGTGAAATTCTTCATCGCTGCAAAGAGCCCATCACTGATGTAGTGTGCAAAATTATTTCTTATGCAGATAAGGGGGTGCAAGAAATGTTGCTATAACATTACAATGTGTCAAGTTGGTTACATAATCATCGGTATGTTGCCAGTGCATGTCAGAAATATTACTAACAGCATGGTTGTAGATAAAACCTCACAGCATGTTTCCTGCACTAGCCAGATATGTTATACAGAACACGTTGCAGATAAGATCTTGTAGAACGTTGTTTTTACGTGCCGGAAACACTCCATGCGCAACGTTGCAGATGGGACATCTAAGCTTGTTTTCTGCATGTGCCAAAAATGTTACACATTACACATGTTAACTTTTCCCACCAACTCAATTTTGTTTAATTTCTGACCAATATGTGCCGCACATGAATAATGGTAATTGTATAATATTCAAATTCAAAAATAATTTTTTAATAACATGGGTTTTTTTCCATTAGCTACTATGGTAACATAATAAGTCTAATTTATATACCTCAAGCATTGAGGAATAACTTTGCAAAGATATTTTGTATTTTGCGCAATTATTGCAGGGATAGTGAGTTTCTTATTTTATTTAAGTACCAGACATAAAACAGAAACTATCAAATCAGTGATGGTGATTTAAGATGCTCAAATTCACTACAACGTTAATATTTTGCAATGGTAAATTGATATTAACAAAATTTACCTAATAATTTTGAAATAAGTATGCTCATGTTATAACAATTTTTCAGTCGTGTGCTTTCGGACTGCAGGCAATGTGCTGGTGATGTGCAAGCTACATGCTGGCAACGTGCAGGCAACCCGCTGGAGACATACAGGCAACATGATGATGATGTGCAGGCAGTGTACTGCTGACATGCATTTGACTTGCTGGAGACGTGCAGTCAACCTGCTGGAGGCATGCAGTCAACCTGCTGGAGATGTGCAGTCAACCTGCTGGAGGCTTGCAGCTAACCTGCTGGAGATGTGCAGTTTACCTGCTGGAGACGATTACAGTCAACCTTCTGGAGACGTGCAGTCAACCAGCTGGAGGCGTGCACTCAACCAGGCGTGCAGTTAACCAGTTGGTGACATTGCCTGCACCTGTTATGCATGTACCAGGCATATCACGGCATGTTGATTGTACATGTCATAAACATTGAATGGGAAATTTTGCAGGTTGGACATGTCAGCATGTTTTCTGCACGTACGTGAAACATTATAGAGGCAAAATTACAGATGGGACCTCGCAGCACGTTGCTTCCACATGCCATAGCTCGCAGTATGTTACATTGATGTACTTGAAATGTTACACAGCCAACATTGCAGATCGGACGTCACAGCAAGTTACCTGCATTTGCCAGAAATGTTACAGTTGTGACATTTCCCACCAACTCAATTAGCTTCATTTCTGACCAAGAGATGCCGCACATCAATAATTGTATTTGTTTTGTATTCATATACACATATAATTCAAAAAGGTTGTTTTCCATTAGCTATTATGGTAACCCAATTAGTCTATTTTAAAATTCTTAAATATTGGGGATATTTAACATTGCAATAATATTTTCAATTTACATCATTATGACAGGGATGGTGAGTTTTAATATTTAAGTATCAGTGAGACAATGTCTCATCTTATAGGACGGTGCCCGCTTTGGCCGACCTTGTTTAATTCCGAACTGCGCCACCTTATGAGAATATTCCTGTATACTGCACGCTGATAACTTGCAGTACTGCATGCATTGGAGGGTTATGTAATTGACTAATAAATCTAAACATGTAATGCTGTGTGGGTAGATGTTCTCATGGGTTCGACAGATGCGCGACAAGAACAGCAGCGTGACTGTTTCCAGAATTTCGGCTCGACAACTGCTGTTACAAAGATTGACTTCGGTTCTTTCGCCGATGTTACATCATTCTGTATGCTGATTGGCTGAAGAAGTACCAGAACATCTTCTGCACGGCAGCATGGTTGTTGTTGTGCTATCTATAACATTGAAGATAGCGCTGGTGTTGCTGTTTTGTGGGTTGGCCACTGTGAGTTCCACCGGCCATGTACTTCAAACATTGATTCGCTTGACAAGGAGTAACGACTAAGTGAATTCCAGGATCCGCTTCCTATGTTCGCCGAATTTTTTCCGGAAATGACGTTTTGTGGCAGAAATTTTATTTCCTGTTTTGACATTCCTCTGCCTTATTTACAGCAATGGGGTATCGCCCCACCTCCATCCTCCTTAAGAACGGAAGACCTGTGCTTTGTTTTGTAAACTTTGTTAAGGGAAACAGGATGTGTATTTATACCGATGCTATGGGGGTAGCTGTCCATTGACGGCAGGGAATTTTAAGACTAATAAACATGTTGTTATTGTTAGGTACGACATGTGATAATCGACTATGAGCTGTATCTATACTCGATGGGTTTAAATTATGAATTTAAATTTATATTAAAGGAGTCAAGGAACTGTTGACTATTTGCAGTACAATGTTTCGTCTCTTTTCATGTGTCTAAATTATTGCTGTCTGATATTTATGTGAATATTTTGTGGTGTCATTGTAGGTGTATTTCCCGCTATATCAAATTATTGTTATTGGAGAATTTAGGTGAATAAACCAGGAGATATTTCAGTCTTTATGCTAATATTAAATATTTGCTGTAGTGTTCTTGAATTGCAGAACTTGATTGTAAGAAATATAAAATATTTTTTTCTCATGTGATCATAAATACTACTGGTTGTTTTACTTGGTGCTAAGGTCACTTAGTCCAGTTGAGTGGACTTTCGGAAAAATTGAAATATTAAATGTATGTAACATTTTGGAGAATACTGTGTTGATAATAATTAATAACTTATAGAGGTTGCGTAAATGAAATCTAAGTGTGATATTATTTGTCCTTTAATTGACGTAATTAGTAAAATTAATTGTATATGTATTGTATTGTGTTATAAAAAAGGCATTGTTAAAAAATATCAGGTCTTGATGATCTGTGCCAAAAAAAATATGTTTTAAAAATCAAACTGAAATTAATTTCTTATAACTACCATTGATAACAAGATTTGGGATCATCAATGTGAGTGCAGTTGGTTTCTAAAAAAAAAAAAAAAAAAAAAAAAAGCACCACATAAACCACAGTAAGCTGCCCACTGAGCACATTATCACATACAGTTTAATCTGCGAAACTCTGCTTGTTTGGTCGTTTTGTTTTGAAGGAAAGTACTTTGAATTTGGCTTTATCAGTTGTTTGAATAATTGCTTTGATTGTCAATTTAATTTTTGATTATATCTACAGGTCAACAGTTGACAGGGTAGATAGTTAAGCTGACAAAGTCCAGCTTGTTATCCATGCTTGATGAATGCAGGGTGGAATGTACTGACAAGGAATCTATTGAAGTGTTCATTGAGAAGGCATGGGTACTCGTTAGTAAGTAATCCCACGAAGGAGTTAGTGAGCCAAGAAATTCAATTTAAAATTAGTTATACAACTTCCTGATAAACTTCAGTTTCCCACATGAACTTGAGCAGGTTGACTGGTCGGGGCTGTGTCTTCAATGGTAGTTTTGATTGATTGTTTTTGTTTTCTGCTTTTTACATTTCAGTTTGTGTAATTAATTTCGGTTTGTTGTTTCTTTTGAGGACGTTTGTCCACCAAAGTTTGTTTAGCTTCCCATTGCAAGTTGGGAATTCGTTTTCGGTGATTTTCCTTTCCCTGGTTAAATGGGGCGTGTATTGGTAGTGTCTTCGGGCGGGCGTCTGGGTCACTTCTTCTGTAGGGTTTATCCCTCTAACGGCCATGAAGGGGTGGCCTTGATGGCAGGGGAGTCTGAGGGGTCTCGGCTGGTAGAAGGGATGAGGGAGGAGGGTGACGATTTTGGCTTAGCGAAGATGCGAGCGGAGCTCAGTCTTGCAAGGCGAGTGAGACGAGGAGGCAGTAGGTGAAGTTGACGATCAGTCGGGTGTGGTCCGATGAAGTTTCAGTGCCGATGGTCAAAGACTCGGAGGGAACCTTCTGTCATTAGGCATGGGTGACTGCCTATTCCCTTTTTGGGCTAAGCGAGGTGAATGGAAGGTCCGATCGCAGCTCATGTATGCTGTTGATGACAGGTGGCTTTCGTAGTGTTCTCTTTCGAGGAGAGACTGGATCAGTTGATGGTAGCCACTGTCTGATAAACAGTTTTGGATGTCGAGAAATTCGTCTTGTGAAAAGTCCTAAGTCGTTTTGAAATATTGCTGCTTGCAACCTCTTAGAGACGGGAAAAGCATCGTCCAAGTCAACTAGGAGTATAAATGGGTGTACAGAATCTATTTGTGGGAAAGGAAGTAACGAGCTGATGTTTTGGGAGTGATAGTGTTGAAGTTGGAATTTTATTCCCTGCGAATACACCATTTAACCCATTGTAGTGGCATATTTATATATTAGGATCATATGTAACTCTGGTGCGGAGGCTTACATTGTGTATGGACTGTGCCTTTATATAAGCGCATTTATAATATGAATGTGTCATAAAGCACAGGAAGCTGTGAAGAGTATTGTGTGTGGCAAGCACCCTTTTGGAATATTTTGGTACAAAAGTCCTTTTGTAAACTTCGAATGTCGTGTGAAATTTAGTGCCAAAAAGGTGTGCTTTCGGCTTTGTACCTCAGATTGTTGTGAAATTATGTTGAGGGGGGAGCGATGTAAATTATGGTTACTGAATATAATGATTTAAATTTAAAAAGTGAGTATTTTTTTCTCATTGTTTAATTGAATTCCTGTTGTGGTTGCCCTGAGCATAGATTATGACATATGTTTCTGGCCTTTTAATGCATTTGGTTCTTAAGAGAGTCATTGGTGAGGTCAGGTCCTTGGTGGTAAGCCCAGTATAGTGTGCCCTCAGCCCTGGTAATTGGTTCAAACTAATTTAGCTCCTCAAGCTGTACTCGAGTTCCTAGTAGATTTACTAGTGTTTGTTTAATTATATTTATGTACAAATTCTTTGTTGTATGCCACCATATTTGTATATGTTCCTGAGAGTTAGAAAGTTATAATTAGTTCAGCTATAAATTAAGTTTGGGATACTGACCAGTTAAAACCTGAAAATTTAAATGTCTTCGACTCTCCTCTCACTCTTTGTTAATTATAAGTGAAAATTCCACATTGACATCAACAATATGTAGAAACCATGTTCGAATTTATTCTTGGTACAATTTGGAAGGTTGAGAGTTTAGGGTTGTCATGTGATGAAAAGTATTTAGTGTGCATAATTTTTTCAATATATTTTGCACAAAATACTGTTTTTTATTCATACAGTCTGTCCGAAAACACTTATATATTTATTGGAATTAGTTACACTAGTGTAAATTGTGAAAACAGTTTGCATTCAAGGATTTAGGAAAGATGAAAAGGTTAGAACTAAGAAACCTAAACTTTTTGTGATAAAACAAATCACGCCACAGAGGGCGCGGGAAGTTATTACACTCAGGCATGCTGTGGACTTACCAAATAAACAAATAGACCCAACCAAACCTCTTTGTGGAACACTGAACTGCGAATCCGACCATATTCCAAAGGCGTAGCATAGGCTAGTGAGAGAGCCCAGGGCCACCCATCCCAAGATCTCGCCCACCATTACGACTCCCGGCTGATGTTCTCAACTCAGCTGCCGCTTGGTTTAAAACGGGGTCTACCTAATACCTAACAGACTCACCAGGCCTGCTCCCGGACGCTTTAATAACCAACACTTCCACCTGTCACAGAAGAGGATTCCTCAACAGGTCTGCCCAGCATATAGGTAACTACCACCACTACATGTCCATCACAGACCAGACACAGGAGAGAACTTCACTGTCGGACTATCTTGTCGTCCGTTGTTCTACATAATTTTCATGGCAATCGTGGGTTTTCCAGTTTGACCGCCAGAGTACTACAGGTGCTCATAGGGTGCTCTTTGCTCCAAAACACCCTCCAGGGGGGATCAGCCTTACGGCCCAGTTGTGCATCCTTCTTCCCCTGACTGTTGTCAGTTTCGCCCATTACCATAACCCAAGTATCTTCACTCCGTGACCCGGGCTTTCGGGCCCTAGTGGCCTGAGCGCTAGGTAGTCTTAATGCCCCACCTATTGATTTCACCTTGGTGCCATCTTTTGGAGAACCCATTAAGGCAGGCACCCCTTTCCTAGCTCTGAGGAGCTGGGATACATAGAGCCTGCTTTCCAGTGCCAGCATTAGTTATATGATTCAGTAGCGCCACGAGGAGGCTGCAAGTTGACTTGGGTGTGAGAGGTTATAGTGCTGAAGAGTCACGGAAGTGTAAAGCTAGCACTAGAGGCCGAGAAACCGATTCTGGTATAGTACCCACCAATACTCACGAGTTCCAGAGCAACACCAACACCCCTGATGGATTGGTCGAGGATTACTCCCTTCAGATACTAGAGCATGGCACTGCTCCGACACCTCAAACAGAGTGACACTTAAATCGCATTCGGAAAACCCTGAGCCGGGTACAGGGGCCTACTTCAGTATCTCTACTGTTAAGGAGTCAGAAAGAACACAGAGTACTGAAAAATGTGATAAAAGGAATGTGTTCTTGTCGGCAGTGGAATTTAGGGAGACTGTAGTTTGTTTATATTGTAACCAAGAGAGCCACATTAAATATAACTGGTCTATAAAAGGAAATGCATACAGAATTCATGCTGTAGATCATATCCTTTATGAGTTAAATCAGAATGATTATTTGTTACTGTTAGTGATGATGTGAAGCAAATTCTTGCACTGATTGATCTTGTGCCTTCTCATTTTTATTAAACATTCTACTTGAAGAAATTCCTTATTGAATACTTTGCCAGTTGGCAGGGTAAAATTCTCAACCCGAGTTTCTTTTTCGCCTGCAGATGGAGGAATTATGCATACTGATGTATTAGTCACTCTGAAAATAAAAATAGGCACATTCAGCTGGAAATTTAGTTTTTGTGTTGTTCAGTCATTGTCTCATAGTAATATAATTTGTCCGGATTTTCTGGGTAAAATACATGCCTTATTAAATTTTGGGAAGAAGAGTTTAAAATTTCAGTTTTGTCCTGAGGTAGTTACTCAGTTGGAACATCAGTACTTTGGTATTAATCAAGTTTTGATTACAAAGTTACCTAAGTAACAAGAATTTAAATTAAAACAATTTAAGGATAACTGCACAAATGTGATTACAAACTTGTTAGGTCATAATTGTAGACTGCCTATGCAGCTAAATTTGAAGTTTAAAGAAACTGTGTTTCTTTTTCATACAGGGTTCTCCTCCTAAAATAAAGGCTTTTGAGGAATTTATTTCGGGACTGTTGTCCCAGGGTATTGTTAAAGGGTCTAGTAGCCCATATTACAGTACATCATTTAAAATTCCTAAGAAATACACTAAGCAAGTACTGTATTTGGTGTGATTACCGTCATGTGAATTCCCATATAGATCATGATCCTTAAACCATTTCGGTGATAGACACAATATTTCAGTACCTAGGATAGGCCAAGTATTTGACAATCTTTGACTTAAATTCTGCAAATCACTATTGTGCCGTTAGCTATTTGTATCCTGTTCGGTTTATATGAGATGATTAGGTTACATATGTGTGTTAAATAGGACCCATGCTACATCATAGGTACTTCAAAATGTATTAATAAATGCCAGTATGACTTTGTATTTACTTATATTCATAATGTTTTTGTATATAGTAATACTTTTGAGGATCATGTGTATCATTTTGAGTTAAAGTTGCAGGCTTTGGGGGATAATGGTTTTGCAATAAACACAAATAATATTTCTTGGACAGAAAATCATGTCAGGTATCTTGGATTTGTAATTATGATGGTGAATTGCAAACTGATCCTGAGAAGATCCAATGAAATGTAAATTTCCCAACACCAAAAATTTGAGAGCAATTCACCTATTCCTATGAATGGCAGACATTTATGCTACATTTTTCCCTGGAATTGTTCACATTGCTGAACCTTTGAATCTTTTAAATAGGAAAGGACTAAAAATTTGTTTGGAGGCCTGATGAAAGGAAAGCTTTCGATAAATAAAAAGATAAATTAGTTACTTCTCCAGTAGTAGAGTTGCCAACTTTTAACGAACTTTTTCATCTTTTTGTAAATGCAAGCAATAATCCACTAGGGTCTGTGTAAAATCAGAAAATGTACTGTGTTTTAGTTGTGATTGCTTATGCTAATATATTTCTGGCTTTTTGGTGAAAATACATATTCTGCTTATGAGAAAGTATGTTTGGACTACCCTTTGATATTGAGCATTTTGCATATTACCTTGAATTTGACCACTTTGAGTTATGCACAGATAATCAAGCACTTGGTTAGCTTTTGACATCTACTAAATCAGTCGGAACACCCATTGCTGGATAGAGAAGATATACAGTTTTAACTGAAATATATATCATGAACGAGGGACTGATAATTTATTGTCTCGGATGTATCAATAAAATATCAGGACTAGAACCTGTGAATTGGGCTTATGTTACTAAAGGTACTTGAGATGAGGAATTGATTTGTTGCAAACCTTTCCAATGGCATTTACAAATCTTCCTGAATTTCAAGAAAAAAAATATTATAATAAAATTTAAAAAGTAAAGATTATATATTTGTATATAGGAAATTTGGTCTACAGGTTACACAAATGACTTATTGGGGGGTAAATGTGCATTGTCTTTGACTATTATCATAAGTCCTATTTTGTGGATATTAAGGGCAGGATAAGACAGTATCTATGATATAAGTTTTTATTTTACTAGGGTTAAAAGGGAAGTTGAAAAATGGGTATAATGAATTAATTGAGTGAAAGATTTAGGTCATCATTCAACAGTGAGGTCATTATGGTGAGGAGTGAAATGATGTAAGTATGGAGAAGCACCGAAATCAGTGAGAGGGAAAATGAGAGATCTCCAAGAAAGCTCGCCGACCTGCGGCATCGTTCCGACATGCGAAAATCAGTGGACCAACCCATCTGGTATACGGATCCAGATCGCCTTGGTGGGAGGCGATTAGTCTGACCATTCAGTCACCACCGCCCCCAGGATAAGTTAAGGTATGTAATACTTGTCAGAAGGCAAAACCTAGGAATACTAGTGTTGAAGGTAAATATTCTGTGCAAGTAGCTACTTTACGATGGGGATGTTTATAATTGGATATTGTAGGGCCATTGCCTAGGAGTGTGACAGGACACATGCATTTGCTTATAGAGGTAGATAAATTTTCAAAATTTGTATTTTTGTACCCTTTACGAACTTCTAAGACTGCCCAGATTTGCAAGGTTCTGAATAGGTGTTTATTCCCTTCACTTGTTCACCAGTGTCCATTGTTACATTTAACTGATATTGGAACTTGTTTTGAGTCAAATGAATTCCAGGATCTTATGTTACATTGGGGAGTGAAACTTATTCAGTCTGCATCCTACCATCACGCAAATCTTGTTGAAATATATAAATGGAGTTTAAAGATTGCACTAAAGGAATTTCAGGATATCTGAGATAAGTGAGACGAGGAGGTACTTTACTTTAATTTCTGTTTAAATAGTGTGGCAAACAGATCCAACCAGTACAGTCATGCAGATATATTTTAGGAAGAAGGTTATTGCATCATCTTGTAAAAGTGTGGGTATTACAAAGTCCTGACGTTAAGACAGTGAACCCAAATTACTTACAGAGTTTGTGGGTGGAATTTTCTGAAAATTTAAAGAAACACTATGGTAATTTTAATATAGATATAACAGTAACAGAGTTACTGTTAGTATTTCTGTAAATATTAAAGTTTTAGTAGCATATAATTTTTGAGTGGTATGGCCACTAAATGACTTGGCTTACTTAAAGTGCTTAAATTTTTGAAACTAGTAATATTGTTTGTCCAGGTTCCAATGTCTTCTTCGAAGATATTTAAGGCGCATATCGATGGAGTGAACTATTATTGTAATTTAGGTTTGTGCATTCTGCCATCTCTCCGTCGTTACTTGAGACGTAAAACAATTAGGATATTTAATTGCAATGTATTTTAATGGTTCTTTGACATCTTTCATATAGGAGAGGAAATGGTCTTGTCATGATCTCTAGTCTATGCCGCCTGTAGCCGGTATATTTTCCATTTCTGTAGCCTGGATTGTTTCACATTTATAACCTAGATCAACTGCTGGTAGTCAAGAGTTCGTTCGACCGCCTGCGGAAGGGAGTGGCCATCCCATCCCTTGCCTCCATCTGGTTGTTGAACCTACTCCTTGATGGTATCTGGATTAAAGATGTTGAGGGTGAGACCATGTCTCATCTTATACATCCGTGGTCATTTTGAATGGCTGTGTTGCATTCCGAACTGTGCAGTGCTTTTGGAATACTCACATGTGTTGTATGCTGAGAACGTGTAGTACTGATTGGATTAGAGAGTTTTGTAACTAAATGATAAACCTTACCATGTATTGTTGTGTGGCTGGATGTTCTAAGGTGTCGGCGGAAAATTACTGACCCGGATGCACGACACGAACTGGCATCATGTCTGTCCTCCAGAATTTCGGCTCGAAAACTGCCATTACAAACAATAACTTCTCTTCTTTCACCATTGTTATGTCATGCTGTATGCTGACTGCCTGAGGATGCATCAGACCTTCTCCTGCATGGTAGCATGGCTGCTGTGACGCTATCTAAGAAATTAAAGATAGTGCTGCCGTCACTGTTTTGTTGGTTGCCCGCTGGGAGCGCCACCGGCCATGTGCTGCAAACATTGTTTCCCACGACAAAGAGAGACGTCTCAGTGAATTCTAAGAATCGACACCGAAGTTCGTCAAGTTTCCCCGAAAGATGACGTTTTGTGGCAGTAATTTCATTTCATGTTTTGACATTTCTCCGCCTTATTTCCGGCGCTAGGGTCTCGCCCCACCTTTGCCTCATTGAATTGTATACCAGTGGTTTCTTGAGTAAACGTGGTTAGGGAAGCAGGATGAGTATTTATACCGATGCTATGTGGGTAGCAGACCAGAGACAACAGGGAATCTTAAGATGAGTAAGCTTGTTGACACTGTAGGTTGTAACGTCTGGTAACCAAAATTAATTGTATCTATACCCGAAGGGTTTAAATTTTTAACTATAAATTTGTATTCGAGAAGTCAAAGAATAGTTTAATATAAGAGGCGCCATATTTGGTCTATTTTTGCGTGACTAAATATTTCTACCAGAGACTAATTTATATAGTAATTTTGTGGTGCCATGTTTGGTCTATCTGCACGCATATTAAGTTATTGTTATAAGAGAATATTAGTTCAATAATCCAGAAACATTTTTTCTCTTTATGATAATATTGCTATTGGATTCTTGAATTGAGGAGCTGGGTTGTAAATTAAAGTCTAAATTTTTCTGAAATGGTAATAATATTATTTTTGATTGGTTTTCTTTGTACTAAGGTTACCTATCTCAGCTGAGAGGACTCTTAGAATAATTGAAATATTTACTGTGTGTAACCTTTTGGAGAATACTATGTTGATCACAATTCATATTATTTGGAGTTTTTTTAATGAAATCTTAGTGAGATACTTTTGACGCCTCAGTTAATGTTTCTAGCACGTTTATTGTAGACATTTATTGAATTGTATGAGAAAAGGTCATTATTCAAACAAAGTCAGATTTTGATGATTTGTGCCCAAAATATGTTTCGAAATAATTTGAAACTATTTCTTATACTTCCTCTTGATAAGAATATTTGAAAAATTTCAATGTAATCGCACACAAACCACTACAAGCTGTCCACTGAGAAAATTTTAACGTAGAGTTTTACCAGACAGAAAACAATATTTTTTGAATCAGTGATTGTGATTCCCAATGTTAAACTTCAATACAAAGAATGTAAATATTTTGAAATAGCTTTTCATCATCATTGTGATATCCAGTGATTATATTACAAATATTTTACTTTGTATGCAGGTAAATATGTATAATAATAATGATCTAGAAATTTTAAAGTAAGGTTACTCATTTTATAAAAATATGCTACTTGTGTGTTTTTGGAATACATGCAACGGGCTTTTTATGTATACAAGCATTATTCATTATATCTTAGCTTGTCATTTGTATAACTGACTACAAAATTAATTATTTGCTGTTTCAGCAGAAAGAAAATTAGATTTAAAAATTATTGGAGAATTTGAAATGTGTACGTGAATTCTTAACATAGGCCCTACATATTTCCTAGTTCTTCGTGCGTGCAACAGACCTAAAAAATATTAATTTTGCGGATTCAGGTCGCAAGTAAATCAAGATTAAAGATTACTGGAGCATTTGAAATGTGTGTATGTAATGTTCTTTGAATACCGTTATGCTGCAATACAATAGGCGATATTAATATATACTCTATCAACAATCATATCTACGATAAAAGTTACTACTGGTTTAATGAGAGAGAAGAAAATAATTTTATAAGACAAAATATGTGTATAATAAAATAAACGCTGTTATACGACAGATATACGCGAATTGTTTCACGAGACACTATAACTAGAGACACTGGAAAATCGCGAAAATGTTTAGCATAGTCTCCAATAAACTGTAGTATATTAACCGCGATACGTGTGAACAGTTGTGTGGCGAATCACACACGCTGTGTGTTCAAGCTGTGCAGTTCTAACTGGGTCTGTTGAAGAGAGACACAATGCTCCAAATAAACCATAGCCAATATTTTATATACAAAACATCCAGTTTTATGTACAGCATGTTGGAACCTAGCAAATAGTCAACTATTCCCGCGATTTTCCAGTGTCTCTACCTATAACTAATTGATGGTATATCGCGAAAATTTTTTGCACCAACATAGCCTTGAAACCACTGACACACCGTAGCTGTCTGCAGACCAATAACAGGCATCAAATATTACAATAGCAGGATTCTTATTAGCTTAGTCAAATTGGGGCAACAGCTCCACGTACAAGCGAAAGCCAGTTATCTTTTCATAAGCTGAGCGTATGTTGAAGTCTAGCAAATAGTCAAGTTTTTCCGCGATAAACCATCATCTCTACCTGTTACATATCGATGGTCCAGTTGAAAATAGAAACAACACATAATTCCAGGTTTTGAGTAAAATGCATATAGAAAGATTTCCGTTTCGTCGAAAAACCTGTTAACTAACATATTTTGTTGGTGTTAACTTGAAGCAAAAGCACAGAGGCAACTATTTAAGGTATTTAAAATGTTTAGGCCTATAGCCTATTTACTGAAATTATCACACTTTAAAATAAAATAAATACAATAATTACTAGCTCTTCACTGGCAATGAGAATAAAGTGCCATGCTATTAAAGCAAATGAATTTACGTATTGTTTTTCTTTCAATTGAGTAGATTGCTCTTCTCTATATGTGTTTTGAGCCAAACTCAAAAATTAAATTTTTTCGGCTGTTTTCCTTTTGAAGTGGGCCATCGATATTTCTGAATGTGCGTAGACTGTTAAGCTGATGTGACAAGACATTTTAGAATGATACCAGGAACCAGCTGTAAATGTGAATACAGCAATGTATCTGAAACAACCGACAGTGCGTGGTATATAGCCTATGATGTAGTTAAAACCGATAATTGTAATTTAAATTTTACCGACTATTGTAAAGGAATTTAGTTTTAATTATTGTATCACATCTTCATCAAGGAATTATTCCAACAGCGTTCGTTTTACTTTTATTGTACACACTTGTAACTAAATCAACAAATATAGTGCTATTGTTGCTTCATGGATACTATTATACTTACTTAAAAGTACAAACAGTTCAGAGACTCATATAATAGTTTCGTCGTTCCTACTTTATAAGGTCCGTAGTAAAAACGTTTTCTTAAGATACAAATAATATTGCTGCCGCTATTTGGCTTGCATCAAGGAAATATTTTTACTGAGAAGCATTTTAAAACTTTAATACAATTTATTGAGTGCAACTTAATTCTTCATTTATGTTCTTCTAAACGATAAAATAATCATTCGCCGCAACGACAGTATTTTTAGTTAATACATATTTTGAAGGTACTGCAAATAACTACATCGTAATGACTGCTAATAAATCATATTAAAGGTATCAAAGTTTTCTGTCACCACTATTAGGCCTTCAAACTTTGAACATAAATCTTCTTTTTGCTAAAAATTGGATAGTATGTAAACAAATATGTACTTCGTTGCAACACAATTGTTGCAGTAGTATAGAAAATTATTTTAGAATATGCTGCCAATTCTGACGCAAGATGATTTATACCATCAAACGTGAAAAATTCAATTCACACGTAATGACACGGGTGCTGAACGATGGTTGATCAACGTCTCGGATAGTATCGTCCCTTTTTTAAAGCGCAACGAACGCTCTTTCAACCGTATATTTGGGTAAGAGATTTTGGTCAGCGTTTGACATCGAGGTCTTTAGCGCTGGTGAGAGGTGACATGAGGTGAGCATGAATCAGTACCGAAATAAAGGGGCGGAGGAAACTGGAGATCCCTGAGAAAAAACCTGCCGACCAACGCCCGGCACGATTCCCACATGCGAAAATTCGGGGACCGAGCCAGTCGAGAATCGAACCCGGATAGACTTGGTGGGTTGCAGTGGTCTGACTATTCGGTCACCGCTGCCCTTAGCGTACATCAGAGATTTTACAGTTTGGCGGACGAATCTCTTTGTCTCGCAGTCAGTGCTGCCAGATAAAATATGAAAACCATAAAAATCCAGTATTCTCCCCAAACATTTGTGCACCTGCGCACGAAAAAATCATCGGTTTTATAGTTTTGTACCAGATATTTTGTGTATATGGATGGTAAAAATACTGTAACACGATACCAGAATTCTGGTACAATAGGCAGCACTGTCCACTAGAAACATTGTTCGCAATCCTAGAGAAAATTGTTTTTGTCGAGCGGCGTCTGTTAGGACACCAATTTGTACAGAACCGTTCAGCAAACCGAATAAAGCTCTTCAAACACTGACACTTCCATGTTATTTGGAACGTTGTCGTTCTAGACAGAACCGGACGGCACAGCTATCGCTAACGGTTTACGACTTGATTCTTAATTTTCAAATGGATAGAACATGTAGAATAATAAATATTCAATTTTAAATGTGTGTGATATTTTCGCACAAATTCGGGAAACAGTTCATAGTGTACCTTTTAAACAGATGGGCCGATTTTCATTAAATGCAGATAAAAACAATGTCTACGTAAATAGGTTCCACCAAAAAAAATCCGTTTGGGAGCTACGGACATACACACGTAGCGGAAGAACGACAGACACTGGTGTCAAACTTATAATACCCCTCTTTTTTCGTCAGTGGTTAACCATATTAATTATTATCTAAGTAAATGCATCTAAAGTACGGAATCAGAAAGCTTACGAGAAAACAGGTAACTAAAATAATTTTGCAATTGTATCTGTAATTCAACTTGTGAAATATAAACGCCTTTACAGGTGTAGACACATATGCTTAACTTGTCAAACTTTATGAGAGGAGAATTATTTTATATTTTCCTTGCACTTAACGATTGTTATCCATGTTAATGTACTATTAGAAGCATAAAGACTGCAAAAGGCAATAATAAGTTAATAACTTAGATACTCTTGTTCAAATACCGAATTTGTAATTTAAATTGAAAATGTGAAATCAGATAGACAGGTATGTTATATTATGGTTCAAAATAGATTACAATAAGATAATAAGGTGATGGAATTGTATCATGAATGTTGAACGTGGTTAATTAATATTTAATTTTAAACTTTAATTTTTTTCAGACAAAATAGCAAGAAACTCTATATTTGGTAAAACTACTATAAAAATACAAACAAAAATAGTGTATGTTAAAAAAACTGCAGCTTTGAAGTGCAGTGTTACAAATGTTGATCGTATGTGAATTACAATTTTAAGTTTAACTTAAAGTCTTATTTTGCCAATAATTTCATATTTATATAAATATATTATATGCCATGTTTCTAAATCGAAAAACAATTTTAAGTGTTAAAAAACAGATTCAGAATAGTGCAAGAATAAGCTACACCACAGACTAATCAATACAAAGAGTTAGTAGACTCTAGTTTTTGGAACGGGGAAGGCGATAAGTCGGATGCAGCACGCCCGTCAAATACTCTACCGCCCCTCGGCGCGAAGTACTTAACAAACGTGCAGTTTTTTTTGTAGAATGTATTTTTCAGCGCGACTTCAAGCGATTACCCTGTTATTTTATTTGTGGAAAGAATGTGGAATGTCAAATTTAGGTTTCTAAGATATTGTTTTACGATTGCCGTCGTTATTTTCTCAGCTACAGCAATGTAATAAATTCTATTTTAGGACTTTTTAGGAGTTTGGTAATCAAAGTTTAAATTAGTAGATGTCATTTTTTAAACCACAGGGACACCGTTTGAAGCGTGTCTTTTTTTCGTAGATAAGCGTATCGAAAACCTTTTTAATGGCTATACAAGAAAAAAAATTATTTCTGTACCAAGCCACAGCACGGCACACGAGCCAGGTCCGCTAACTCTTTATCATTTCATTCAAGATTCTACGTCGTTTGCCATGAATGCTGTATGTATTGCGCACACAGAGCTTCCGGTTCTGAGGAACCAGAGCCAAGCCTCGCTCGAATATAGCCGGAGCTGTGTGCTGAAGAGATGGACTCACGAAATCTCGGCTCTGACGTCGCGACGAGGAGATGAACGCCGACAAACAAAAGAAACCGCAAATGTGTGCGGTGACCTTGGGAACACGCGCTTGGACTCTCTCCAAAGATCTAGTTGTGCGATATTGCAATGTTTCTTCGTTGAGCGCGAAGACAAATGGCTCGTTAGTATGCTACATGACGGTGCTGATTTGCTTTGTTTATTGCGTCATAACGTAGAATGAATTATGGAAGGCGGAAATAAGTTGAGGGTGACCATTTCGCAAACTAAATTACGAAGCAACTTAACGATTCACCACCTGAAGCAAGTTTATGTTTAAAACTCTTCTTTACACAGCGCCACTTTATTGCCTATTAGCTGAAATTACTACTTTTCACTCTTGCGTAAATTAATTTATGAGTTTTTGATTATTATGTCCACAAAACGCAGGATGTCAATGAAAGTCTATTATCAATTTTGCGAGGTTGTTTATTGTAAAACATGAACGAACTTTCAATAGTAAAAGTTACGGCTGTTGCAAATAAGAGAGAAAATGTAGATGTAAAATTGTTATTGCAAACCAATATTTGTTACAATGACCTAAAACAACAAGGAGTTAAAAATTTGGTACTAGTGGAGTTTAATAATGTCAAGCCCTGCAATCAATTGAAAAAATGGTTTCGAACACCTCTCATCTTGAGTAGATACTGTGGTCAGTTAAAACATTTTTGTCCAAATATATTTACAATAGCAATTTTTTGCCATTAAATTACACATTTTGGAGCTAGATGTCCAAATAAACACAAAAAGTCAAATTTTAGGAACATACTGATGTTTGCTGTTTTAGAGAAAATTGACGTAGAACATTTGCAGACAGGTAGGTAGGCAACACGCGATACAATGAAGTTTTTGTAACTCCATTATCTGATTAATTTGATGAGTATTTTTGTCCATGTTTTCTACAGAAAACATATCGTTAATACTAAACTACACTCAAATATTATTTCATTATTTGTATATAATTTTGTTAACAAAGTTTTATTCTTTGCGTAAATTTCATTCACAACATTTTCCTCTGAAATTTGCACTAACCATAAGCGCACATGCATATTTTAGCCTATTTACTGTGTAGGTCAAGCCCCCATGGGTCTTGTCACATAAACAAGCATCATCTGATAACAGTTTGAGTATGAATATGTAACTAAATTCACAGACAATTTTTTACAGAATATATATGTTCTGTAATTGTACTTAATTTGGGTTATTTTTATAAGTATTTTCCGTTGTATCACAGAAAAATAGTTTTTACGCAAAATAATAAATGTAGGTAAAATAATATTGCATGAAAATTTGAAGCTAACAAGTCAGTTCGTACTCGGTACAACACTTAAGAGTTTTAATTTCCAAGTTTGAATCCACCGAGGATGAATAGGGTATGAAATTTAAAATTAATTACTATTATTATTAATGAATAAACAACTTTTAGATACCATTTTCAAACAATAAAACGTTTACGTAAAATTATTCAGGAAATAATTACATAAAAGGGATTTTTTAAAATATACATACGACTAAAAATTTTTTATATATTTCATAAGTATTTTACAACTTAGTTTTAAATACAAAATTAAGAATTAAGTACAATTCACATATAAGTTTAGTAAAATTAACATTTTCATAAAATGTATTTGTTATATTCAAAATTGGTTAATTGAGATTATAATATATTTTAACAATGTATATTGCACGTGACGTCATTCGTACGGTTTTCCAATTAATGAGATATTTTTTGTACCCCGCCCTGCACCACTGCCTAGTTTTCCCTTCTCACACTTTATATATACATATATATAAAATTGAAATAAATACACACATATCATTAGTGGTGATGCGTGGACACATCGGATAACTTAAGGACATTAAAAAACACATTTTTCGCATATATGGTAATCCTTATTAAAGACAAGAAGTTACCAGCATAACTGATAAACCTTAGTTCCTCAAAGTGGATACACATTATTCCTGAAAGTTAAAATCCTTTACGTATTCTAGGAATGTCAATTAATAATATCGACTTTAAAGTATTGTACACTAAATGTACTAAAGGTAAGTCATCTTGCAAATTAATATGTGATTACCCTGTTTAATAAACATAGGAAAAAAATGTTCTCACATGTCTTTGTAGCATAGAAAAATAGTAGTAGTTTTCAAAATATTACAAAAGGATACACGAGATACGCAGAAGTAAATTTAGCTTTGTATTTAGTATGTCCACCAAGTTTAATTAAATCTCTGAAAATATTTCATCAGTAATGTCATATTATGCAAAAAATATAAAAACGGCTACTATTATTAAATTATCACAGAACGAACGAAATACTAAAAGTATAATCAACTTTGTATTCAGTATATGTGTACCAAGTTTGATAAAATTAAGTTAAATATTATTTATGATTTATTATACTATGCTAAAAATTTAAAAAATGCCGCTATTTTGAGAAAATGAACACATGATGAAAGAAATATATAAGAGTAAAGTCAACAACATATGTTATATATGGGCCGAAACTATAGACATCTTTCGAATGACAACCAACTAACCAATGCTTTCTCTGTGGGGATAGAGTTGGTTGTCATTCGAAAGCCGTTTATAGATACGGCCCAATGTGTACCAAGTTAAATAAAAATTCTGAAAAATGGCTTCTAAGATATGTAATACTATACTAAAGATACAACAATGCCCAACATTTTGAAAAAAAAAAAAAAAAAAAAAAAAAAAAAAAAAAAAAAAAAAAAAAAAGACCATTGAATGAACGAAATACACTAAAGTAAAGTCATCTTTGCATGCAGTATTATACCATTTTAGAGGAAATTCTGAAAAATATTCTCTAAGGTATGCTAAATATATAAATTTGACTGCCATTTTACAAATTTGATCACATGATAAACGACATTCACAACAGTTTTGCCAGCTTTATTTACAGTACATGTGTACCGAGTTTCAAGAAATTTTGAAAAATATTTCCTAAAATATAGGATACTATGTTTGAAATATATATATATATATATATATATATATATATATATATATATATATATATATATATATATATTGAAGTCAACTCTATACGTGGTGTGTGTACACCTAGTTTGGTGAAAAAAAAAAAAAGATATGTAACACTATGCTAACAATAAAAATTGGCCGCCATTTTAAAAATATGAGCAAAACGTCAATAAAATACACATAAGTCAAGTCACATATATGTGTAGTACAAGTGTACCAATTTCTGTGAAAGTCAGAAAAATATTTCCTAATTGATGTAACACTGTCGCAATGGCCGCCGTTGTGAAACTATGACCATTAAATGAGGGAAATACATGACAGTTATGTCAGATTTGCATGTATCACATATGTACCAAGTTTGGTGGAATTCTGGACAATATTTCCTAAGATATGTATTACTATGCAAAACATAGAAAAATGGCCACTACTGCCCAGGACTATTTAACACTTTAGAAACTAACTACAGTACAGAATACAAAATCTACAAAATGCTTGCCTTAGATTCACCTACAATTTAAAAAGAAGAGGCCACATAACACAGACATTGTCAAAATATGGCTCGTTAAACATGGAAAATATAAGACTCTTACACATGTCAACTCAGCTAAAGTCAGTTATTGTAAGCGGCATGCCCCAGTACTTATCCTCCAAAATTGTACAATATCCTTCAGTAATACTAGACATAGATCAATCTCTCATATACCCCGACACAGAAGCGCACTCTACAAACGGTCGTTCACATACAAAGCTAGTCATCTTTGGAACATGTTTTTAGAAGAGTTAAAACAAATCATTTAAGTTAAGAACTACTTGGAAAAATACAAATATATGTTACTATTAGAACAAACGATCAGTAAATATCAAAGATATTTTGCGTACAGTACATTCCTTGCACTATTTTCATTGAATACTACATATACTGCATGTGCTACTTATAGTATGATTCCTTCAAAATGTAACGATGTTTCCTTCACTAAATTGTACCGTATTTTATTGTATACTATTTGTTTATTCTATTGTGGTATGTACCGAATTGCCTACTGTAATATTTGACTTAATGTATTGTTTTATTTATAGTACTGTTTTACTTATTGTATTGTTTTACTTATTGTAGTATGTTATCTCTTGTAATTTTATTTACTTTTTTTTTACTTGATAGTGAAGATTACTGTAGAAGAATATGTTAGACAAAACAAATTGTAAACCGGCCCTGTAGCTGAATTTTGTTCGTGTATAAATAAATAACAGGATGAACGATACACAGAAAAGTAAAGCCAGCTTAGTATGTAGTATATGTATACTAAGTTAAGCAAAAGTAAAAAATGTATATATTTCCTTAGATATGTAATACAATAATAAAAATATAAAAATGGCCGCCATTTTGAAAATATGTCAATGGCGTAGACGAAATATATTAAAGTCAAGTCAGATTACAAAGTTCTATATGTTTACAAATTTTGATGAAAGTTCGTTCAACTGATTCAAAAGTTTTTAGGGATGGAGGGAGTGGGGGAGGAGGTTCACATGCATGGACACACACACACATATACACAGACAGAAATGTGATCTCATAAGCCTGCTTTTTCCTTCGGAAAGTGGGCTAATAATCATACGTTTATGCAAACAACATATTCCCATTACCTTCACATTACTTATAGGAGGACAGGAAAAAAAACTATGAATGTAAGAGTTCAAAACACACCATCCCACTGAGAGTACATTATTAAAGACCCCGCCGTTGGATTCTCAGGCGAAATCTTCTCGCATATTTACTCATTATTACTGAACATGCTATGGCCATTGATTTCTACTGCTTTAGTAAAGTTAAATTATTAAGCTTATAGTGAAGCATGTATCGTAAAACAGTCTTACAACTTAGTGAAAAGGTGTTTATATTTTACAGTCAAAAAATGGTATGCTCATAATAATAAATTATTTACGGAAATTAGTTAGCTACGAAAATTTCTTACAATTTTAGATTTAATAACACCATAGCACTTTTTACGTGGAAAAATTATTCATCGTAGAAAAAACTATTTATAACTAAACAGTGACGTGACTTTCTGATTTATTTTATATTTTAGGCATTAAAAATTTAGTAAAAATGAGGGGAAATAATACTGGTTGAGCTCTAATGATTTTTCTCAGATTTTATAAAATGTTGGGTCGGTCACGGATTTTTCGCATGAGGGCAATGTGGCAGGCATTGTCGTAGGCCGCCCTTGCATTCCGTCGTTGCTTCATCTGTACGATATCATCTTATTTCGTTCCTCATTAATGGCTTGTCCTCCAGATTGGTGTTGACGCGTTGTTCCCTAGGCTTAATTGCTATATTTTTTATTATTATTTTTTGTCTGTGCAGCGTTACACGACAAACTTGAAGCTCAGGAAATGTAACCCTTTAATTATTGTCTCCATACGGACAGCAGTGGAAGGCATGGAGAAATCGTCGAGTGTCTGGATTGTCAGGGTTTTCGAGGCGTAAGGGTGAAGAAAATTGATGACCCAAAAGTGGAGCATATTGCCCGGTGATGCTTTACGACTTCTTGCAGAATGCTGAAAAATTCAACGTTCGCCATATTGCTAACATTTCTGTTGAGACAACCAGGCTAAGGCAACTCGTACCCATGCATGATGTCGTTTCAATGTGTACAGTCATTCGAGTAATAACTGTCACCGGAGTCCAATCCATCATCATTAAGATTGACCTTATCTTATTTGAGATCTGCCATCCTCCCAAGTATTTTCTGACTAGTTTTTTGTTCCAGGATACTACATTTTGTTGCCTGATCGCACTGATATGGATGAGGGATAACACAGTGACTGTTCGTGTTGTTATTTGATGACATACTCCACGCTAGCCTTTTTATTTTCATGGGATGGTGGCCCTTTTTCCATACGTATATTTCTCACGGTATCAAATTGACTGTCCTTATGCCAACTCCTGAGCAATGGAACCTCCAGATTCCTCCATTCTTCTCTCTACTTCACGATGCGAAAATAACTTCATTCTACTTTGCTTATCTTTCTCCAATCTTCTTGAGTAAGTGCGACTGGCGCTGTATCTTTGCTGTCACGCACACTTGACTTTAGACGCAGTTTTGTCGCATGTCTCACACCAGGGAAAGTAACTGAATAAACGTCGCTTACGAACTCTTGCTGTTGTTCGAATGATTCGACATCTGCTGCTGTAATTTTACGTTGTGCCTACCGTCAGTACGCCAAAAATATGTAGGTAACTTAGCAATTCATTGTCGCTACCATTGTGTTGAGCTCCTTCTTGATCTACAGATGCATTTAGACTTGGTGTACCATAATCACCGACTAAACCTTCTTACATGTTGGTGAAATCGTAACTTTCTCATGTAGTATCGATTCATGGGTGCTCCTTCGTAGTCTGGCCCAGCATTCACTATTCAACATGTGTAAGATGAACAAACTGGATGTCTCTGCAACACTTAAGAATGAGTCAGCACTTTGACGACCTAGGTCTCTGACCTTCGACCCAGATACCTCTACCTTCAATGTATCTGTGGAACCTTCCCTACATTCTTTGCACTTGGGATATGCTACCTTGTTGTAGTGTGCAATATCTCCAGAGCCTATGAGAAAACAATTAGATTAAGAATAAAATAATAATCCTGTGGTGACTGAACGGTAGTTACAATGATTTGCTTTAAGGCCATGATCTTTCATTTATTTCAAACAATTGCTAACAACTCGAAAATAGCTTTGAAAAAAAATTTAGACTGTGTATAGCCATACGATAGATAATTTTTCCAGAGCATTTTTTAAAAATAATGTACTGTTTGCTAGCAAAGAAATTATTTTGCTTAATTTTGGCTTATTTTGACAACAAAAGATGTGCTGTTGCATGCGCAAAAATCTAAAAATCCGTTTTGGTATATTACAGCAGAAAAATTTAGATACATGTGATGATATATAAGTGTTGAAACTGCCAGACTGAATTTATATACGTATATTAATTTGCATTAACATATTTTCGAAACCACTGAAAAACTAAAGAGCCATGAAATTTCTTCGTGTTCACTGCAAAAATATTTATGGGTTTAAGAATGTTGCATAGCTTATGTGTGATTAATTGAAAATTTTACTATAAAAGTAATTCTTTTATTTATTTTGTTCGGAGGTGAACCTTCGCAGAACCAAATCCTCTCTGTGCCAATGTCTTGTAGGCATGCCATTCGTCAACATCCAAACACGACAGTTCTTCACTCTCTCCATCCTTGTAACTTTTTGAGTACAAAATATAGCAATCAGAAGTGGTTTATGATGCACATTATTTCCTTTAATATCATGTAGTAACTATCTGGTACCCGCAACATCGTTTGCTAGGTTTTAAATGCAGTGTGATAATATTTATTAAACTATACATGTTTTGATAAGTTTTTACTGGGTCATAATGATTTCAACGGTCATAAACGACGTTCAAGATGGGAAATATTTGTTTTACGTTCGTATAAAATTATGATAGTCTCGAAGACGTTCCATGGGAAAACATTTTCCTCTTACAAAAATAATAGAGTTGACAGTTTTCCCATAATAGGATTTTAAAGTCAAAATGTGAATGATTTTAATTCATGCATAACGCAAAATCCAATAAACGAAATGAAAAGAAACGATTGCATAGTGTCTAAATACCACGGGCTACTGCTTCAATTATATATAAACCCAACGCGGAATATTTTTGTATTAAAATAAGTTTGAATTTTCAAATTGTTTTGGTATTTATAGAATTTTTTTTTAAATACAGTTAATATTTTGTAATAGGATTTTTATATACTTTATGTCGTATACCATGTTATTTAGTGTGATATTTTTTTAAATTTTATAATGTTATCTGGTTTTTGCATTTGGCATGAAGTGAAAATACCTATACAAATTTTTACTTTGGAATGCCATTATGAAAAAACTGAGTAAGATATTTCTTTTTCGTATGACGAAAATGTACTTTCATGTAACATCTGTAACACTAACACTCTCTTATAAAATTATAAAATTTTGACTACTATCCATATGAACGCCCTTAACATCAATTTTAGAAAAATTTTAAATAAAATTGTTTCACTAAATATTTTGGCACTTCGTTCTGCCCATGTACTACACTTTGATTTCGTACCTCCCTCAAAATATAATTTGTTTTGGAAGATGACTTCGCGGCCTCATGTAAAACTCACCAAATATCTATTTTTATTATTATGTTAATTTATCTCGTGTACAACCTTCTGCCCCTATATCCTATTTTGACCCCCTCCCCCCGAAATTATTGTTTCTTCGGCAGTAAACTTCGCGGACACACGTACAACAACAAATTTTCTTTGCTCTTATTGTTTACTCAGGTTTCGTGTATCCCGATTTGCTCTCCTGCTTAAAAATTTGGTAGAAACTTTTGCGGATGCACACACAGCTCATCAGAATTTTCAGCGCAATCAAATGACATAACAACATAGAAGACGAAAAACATACGATAACTGTTAAGATATAAGCTAGCAGTCTGCCAACGTAATTGCCCGCGTGTATTAATTATTCGTAACAGCGAATAATTACTTCAATTGAAGTACTCTTTGTACACAATATTAGTAGCTGTGTCATCGTTAAGATATCAAAGCTGCAGGTTGAACTTAGGCTGCAGCTGGCTAAGTAGCTGTAGCTGCCCATGTGAGAAACTGTCCTAAGTCTATACATACCGTTCTCGACTGTCCCGGACTTTATTTACAGTCACATCAGAACAAACTAATGGGAGAGAATATTCAGATGGTACAAGTAGTACACGTGGTATGTTGACTCATTTACCTCGAGCACAGCCGTTGACGACTTGTGTCTTTAATACTTACCGTCATATGATTAGTGTAGCATTTTGTGGTGTCTCAAAAGTTTATTAAAAATAAATAAAATATTTCAGCAACTTAGCACTTAGAGGTTGTAGAACCATATATGACGGTATGATTGCAGAATTGTAACTTTCCTATAAATTACTTTTCTATGGCCGTTTTCCCTTATTCGGATCATCTACTTTCAATTTCTTTCAAAAACTACGCCCCCCTGGGTCGTAATTACTTAAACATTATTTTGAAGCAAAAAAATCTCAAAATCTCATCGATTCAGTAGATATCATGGGGTATGAAAACAAATTACAAGCCTTTTTAACCCTTTAGTAACCGATATTTGCAAAATCTTATAACATCACGTGTTACGCATTTGTTTAGGGCCTAAATATCCAATTGTGGTGAAAATCACGACGATAATCCATTGCCTACGTTAAGTACGTACGTAAAGCGTACTCGACTATTCATTTTAAAACGTGTTTTATTTCTGCACAGCCCCTAAGAGTTCGTGTTTAGAAATTTTCTTAAATCGGTTAATGGGTGTTTGTTGCATTCAGTAACTTAGCGAAAAGCATTTCTGTATATCGACGGTTTCGATACTACTCGTGAATTAGTTTAAAACTCAAACCATGTCTTTTCACTTATTTTAGGGTTCGAATTTCCATAGAGAATACTATAAATAATCAAGGCTATTCGATAAGAGTCCCTTTTAAGTGATAACCGAGACGATAGCCCATTGCGCTCGAAATATATATACGGTTATTTTAAAACAACATTTCATCTCGTTTCATCACTTTTCAAACCTTTAGGGGCCAAAGTTCTAAACATCAACACACTTATTTCAGGTTTTTAAGATTTTTATGTAAGCATTAAGCCTAATGTTAAGCTAAAACACGTCGATAACTAAACGTTTAGTGGGCATTGATTATATATATATATATATATATATATATATATATATATATATATATATATATACTAGCAGTCCCCCGCGGCTTTGCTCGCGAGTATTATTCGAAAGTGATGATATTTACTTTAATTTAAAAACTTCTATGTACACCAGATTGGTACTTCAGTCATCAAGTGTTAGAATGTCCAAGCGGCTAGATCAACTAATTCTGCAGCAGGATAAGTAGCTATAGCTGTCCACGCGAAAAGCAGTCTTAAGTTTGTCCCTGCCACTAACAGCGACTTCACCTGGGCCTTATTTATAGCCCTGCCTATTTGAGGTTGTGGGGTAATTACAGACACCTAAGGTCAGAGGTTAATCGAATGAGAAACATCTGTTTACACTGTGCACAACCATTGGTGACGGTGCCCTCCATTATATATTTTCAAAATATTCACTTTACTTTATTGACATTACAAAGTTTCAGAGGGTAAAGGTTTCGCGGAAAGGTATTTGGTGCCCCAAACCTGAGATTAGTAAGATGATAAATCGTCGGTTTACTGCCAAAAGTGACAAAGTCAAAATGAGATAAAATTATAAAAATGCTAGGAATTTGTATATGTTGTTCACGAACAATTGCCCAAATTTAAAGTCTATTCGTCGTTTCGTACTGTTGTGTCACAGTATAGCAACATAACAAATTGTTGTTAATATCTACAATTTACTACTGTTTTTAAACGGAATAGCATTTATGACTTAATTTTTTTGGCACTATACCGACGATATGTCAGCTGATATTGTAGAGGAACCTAAGTGGAAAGCGAACTGCAATTTTACCCCTTTTAAAGACTACATGTAAATTGCACTAATTCGATCTGCCTTGTAGTTTTTGTGTGTCAGAATTGAACGTTCGAACGCAGCTTTTAACGGAATTCGAGCCCAGAACCTCCCGGAATTTAGACCTGAGTAGCAAACAACTGCGTCACGTAACGTCTAAATAATTCATAAAAATAAAATTAATTTAAAAAATTTATATATCTGTGTCCTGGGCTCATAGAGGATGTACAACACCGCGTTTCGATAGGTTACTGTAGAGTGAAACTCCTGTATAGGTTGTTTTTCGCTGCTCGTTCCCGATTTTCGGATCTTCTGCCTTGATTATTGACCAACTAAGTTTTATTCTTAATAATCACGTTTCTTATAAAGGAAAATAATTACATACATATTTTTTAAAATATTTACGTAAGCATCACTCTGACGTGAACAACACCTCAATATCGCTACTGGTTAGATAGATATCGTGGGTTGATAGAAAACAAATTTTATGCTTTTTAACACTTTTGGGTGTCGAATTTCGAAATATTTTAAATTTACATCTTAGACACTTGTATAAGTATCCAACTGAAGTGTAAATCACATCGCTAGCCCGTTCAGTCGAATCAAAATCGATCATTCACTAAAAAAAATCACATATCACCCCAGCACAGCATTGAGAAATCGAATTTCGAAAAATCAGAAAACTGTTTTGCGGTAATTTCTGTAATCATCATCTGAAGCAAAAATTAATTGTATATCTCGACGGGTTCGATAGATATCTAGGATTTATCTAATACACATTCAAGGTATTTTCACCACTTAAGAGAGTAAATTTCGAAAAACCCTTGAATCACGTTTTAGAATACTTTATTGGTATCTCGTGGACGTAAAAAACACAACATTAGCCCGCTGGGTTCAAGACATATAGACGATTAATTGAAAACGCTTTTCACCACTTTTTACCCCTTTTCACGTCTTTAGGTGGCGAATTTCGAAAATTCCTGAAATTACTTTTTAGGTATTTGAGTAAGCATCAATCCTAAACAAAAATTACTTCTCTTTATAAAAAACAATGGGATCGATATATATCGAATGTGAGTCGAAAACTCATATTACCCCATTTATAACTAGTTTAGGGCCGAATTCTGAAAATATGTTTTAAATGGTACTTGGGATATTTAAAAAAGCACCAATTTAAAGCAAAGAGCACATCGATATCTCGATTTATTCTATAGATATGGAAGGATAATAGAAAACACATTTCACATATTTTCACAACTTTAAATAAAGAATTTCGAAACGTCTTTGAGTCCTGTCATAGACATTTATAAAAGTAATCAATTAAAGTTAAAATCACGACGATAGCCAATTGTGTTTTAAAGATATAGTCGATTCATTAAAAACACATTTTGCCCCTTTTTCCTGCCAGGAGGTAGAATTTAAAAAAAAAAAAAAAACTAAAACTACTTTTTGGGTATTTATGTAAGCAATATTTTGAAGTGAATATCAACTCTCTATCCCGAAGGGTTCGATAGATATCGATAGATGATTGGAAACACATTTAAGGTCTTTTCAGCCCCTTAAATGTTTAAGTCCGAAAAATTCTTAAATTGGCTAATATGCATTTTTAAGAGTGTCCTATTGAAGTAAAAATCACGATGATTGGCCATCGGGTTCGAGCTATATCGACGTTACTTCGGAAACACATTTCACCCTTTTTCACCCCCTTAGAGGTCGAATTTCGAAAAATCCCTTCTTAGTGCTCGCCTACGACCTAAAGGGAACCCCCCACAAAAAATGTCACGATTCTAGGTCCAGTGGTTTGGGCTGCAGTTTGATATGTCAGTCAGTCAGCTTTCATTTTTATATAGAGACTAGCAGTCCCCCGCGGCTTTGCTCGCGAGTATTATTCGTAACTGATAATATTTACTTTAATTGAAAAACCTCTTTGTACACAAGATTGGTACTTCAGTCATCAAGTGTTAGAATGTCCAAGCGGCTAGTTGAACTAATTCTGCAGAAGGATATGTAGCTATAGCTGTCCATGCGAAAAGCAGTCTTAAGTTTGTCCCTGCCACTAACAGCGACTTCGCCTGGGCCTTATTTATAAAACTGCCAATTTGACGTTCTATGGTAGTTACAGACATCTAAGGTAAGGGGTTAATCGAATGAGAAACATCTGTTTACCCTGTGCACAACCATTGGTGACGGTGCCCTCAATTACATATTGTCAAAATATTCACTTTAACTTTATTGACATTACAAAGTTTCAGAGAGTAAAGGTTTCGCGGAAACGTATTTGGTGCCAAAAAAACCTGAGATTAGTGAGATGATATATCGTCGGTTTACTGCCAAAAGTGACAATGTCAAAATGAGATAAAATTATAAAAATGCTAGGAATATGTTTATGTTGTTCACGAACAATTGCCCAAGTTTAAAGTCTATTCGTCGTTTCGCACTGTTGTGTCACAGTATAGTAACATACCACATTTTTGTTAATATCTACAATTTATTACTGTTTTTAAACGAAAAAGCATTTATGACTTAATCACTTTTGGCAGTATACCGACGATATGTCAGCTGATATTGTAGAGGAACCTAAGTGGAAAGCGAACTGCAATTTTATCCCTTTTAAAGACTACATGTAAATTGCACTAATTCGATCTGCCTTGTAGCTTTTGTGTGTCAGAATTGAACGTTTGCACACAGCTTTTAACGGAATTCGAGCCCAGAACCTCCCGGAATTTAGACCTGAGTGACAAACAACTGCGTCACGTAACGTCGAAATACTTCATGAAAATAAAATTTATAGAAAAAAAAAATATATATATATCTGTGTCCTGGGCTCATAGAGGTTGTACAACACTACGTCTCGATAGGTTACTGTAGTGAAAGTCCTGTATAATTTGTTTCTCGCTGATCGTTCCTGCTTTTCGGATCGTCTGCCTTGATTATTGACCAACTAAGTTTTATTCTTAATAATTATGTTTCTTACAAATAAAAAAAAATACATACATATTATTTTAAATATTTACGTAAGCATCACTCTGACGCGAACACCACCTCAATATCGCTACTGGTTAGATAGATATCGTGGGTTGATGGAAAACAAATTTTGTGTTTTTCACCCTTTAGTGTGTCGAACTTTGAAATATTTTAAATTAACATCTTAGACATTTGTATAAGTATCCAACTGAAGTGAAAATCACATCGCTAGCCCGTTCAGTTGAATTAAAATCGATCATTCACTAAAAAAACACATATCACCCCTGCACAGTATTGAGAAATCGAATTTCGAAAATCAGAAAACTGTTTTGCGGTAATTACTGTAATCATCATCCTGAAGCAAAAATTAATTGTATATCTCTACGGGTTCGATAGATATCGAGGATTTATCTAAAACAAGTTCAAGGTCTTTTCACCACTTAAGAGAGTAAATTTCGAAAAACCCTTGAATCACGTTTTAGAATACTTTATTGGTATCTCGTGGACGTAAAAAACACAACATTAGCCCGCTGGGTGCAAGATATATAGACGATTAATTGAAAACGCTTTTCACCACTTTTTACCCCTTTTCACTTCCTTAGGTGGCGAATTTCTAAAATTCCTGAAATTACTTTTTAGGTATTTGAGTAAGCATCAATCCTAAACAAAAATCACGTCTCTATATAAAAAACTATGGGATCGATATGTATAGAATGTGAGTCAAAAACTCATATTACCCCATTTTTAACCAGTTTAGGGCCGAATTCGGAAAATATATTTTAAATGGTACTTGGGATACTTACAAAAGCACCAATTTAAAGCAAAGAGTACTTAGATATCTCGATTGATTTGATAGATATGAAATGAAAATCGAAAACACATTTCACGTATTTTCACCCCTTTAAATAAAGAATTTCGAAACGATTTTGAGTCGTGCCATAGACATTTGTAAAAGTAACCAATTAAAGTTAAAATCACGACGATAGCCAATTGTGTTTCAAAGATAAAGACGATTCATTAAAAACACATTTTGCCCCTTTTTACTGTCTGGTGGTCGAATTTCAAAAAAAAAAAAAAACCTAAAACTACTTTTTGGGTATTTATGTAAGCAATATATTGAAGTGAATATCAACTCTCTATCCCGAAGGGTTCGATATATATCAATAGTTGATTGGAAACACATTTAAGGTCTTTTCAGCCCCTTAAAAGTTGAACTTCGAAAAATCCTTAAATTGGCTAATATGCATTTTTACGAGTGTCCTATTAAAGAAAAATCACGATGATAGGCCGTCGGGTTCGAGTTCTATCGACGTTTCTTCGGAAACACATTTCACCCCTTTTCACCCCCTTAGAGGTCGAATTTCAAAAAATCCCTTCTTAGTGCTCGCCTACGACCTGAAGGGAACCCCTACAAAAAATTTCACGATTCTAGGTCCAGTGGTTTGGGCTGCAGTTTGATATGTCAGTCAGTCAGTCAATCAGTCACCTTTCATTTATGTATATATATATATATATATATATATATATATATATATATATATATATATATATATATATATATATATATATATATATATATATATATAGTTGGGAGCCTCTACTATCTGGCTGGGCGGTGTAGTACGATACTGTGATGGCGGAACTAGGACATCCCCTTCCCAACCACTCCTCGGCGCCGTGGCTGTCGGGCAGGGCGGCGAAATACAATACAGTGGCGGCAGTGCTAAAAGACCTCCTCGGGTGCTGCTTGGATTGTATTACTCCATGATAATCACCTGCACGCTGTTGTAATCGGAGAGCAGTGTAAGCCGATATAACAGCGGCAATAAAAAAGAGGTTCGGCATACATTGTGTCGCCCATGTGCGGTTGCGACCACCTACACCCAATATCGGGTAACCGAGGGAAATATCGTGATCTGGAATGTTCCTGTTCCTTCTTTATCTCTCCGGATGGTGCTTGACTTTGAAGCGACGCCTTACCAGGAGGTTGGAGAACAGAGACTTGCCGAGATAATTCGAGATGTGGGTGTGGGTATATAGGGGGGAGCTGCAGCAGGAGAGAGAGGGAGAGAGAAAGAGAGAGAGAGAGTTTTTGTCTGGCATGTGGCTGGTGTGATCAAGTGATAGTGACAAGTATTGGATTGCGACGACTGTTCGAGGGTGTCCAGCGAGTGGGACCGCAGCAAGTAGTAGGAATAAGGTGTTTTTAGGCCAGAAAAGATTCTTCGGTATTCCTTCATTGGGTCCACCGTTGTGAGTGACTAGTAACCTTTCCATATACAGAGACTTATGTAGATGTATTTTTTCTTATGTATATAGTAGTTATTTGTTCTGTTAGTCATTTATTGTGGTAAATCATTATAGACACAGGTTTTTTTGTATATACACTTGTGAATAAACTATGTTAGCTTTTATTTTCTTTATTTTATCAAAGACCTCCATCCCCAAATGTACCTAGCCCGCAACATGTAACATTGGTGTCAGAAGTGGTATGGAGACAATTATTTAACGTTTAATAAAATATTTTAAATGATGTTAAAATTAAGTGTAGATGGTTAGATATATAATCAAACTTGTTAATTTTTATTTGGTAAGAAACTTTAGGTTATAAGTTTATGGTTACATGAAAAATGGCTAGTGAGTTAAAGGGTTTGCAAGCACTAATAGAGGGACTGAGTAGCAAAATAGCTAACCAAATAAGTGGTGTAAATACAAAAATTCAAGGTGTTAATGAGAATGTAGACAAGAAAATAGACAGTGTTATCGAGAATGTAGTCAAGAAAACCGACAGTGTTGATAGGGAAATTGACAGCGTTAATGAGAATGTAGACAAGAAAAAAAGACAGTGTTATCGAGAATGTAGTCAAGAAAACAGACAGTGTTGATAGGGAAATTGACAGAGTTAATGAGAATGTAGACAAGAAAATAGACAGTGTTAATGAGAATGTAGACAAGAAAATAGACAGTGTTAATGAGAATGTAGACTAGACGATAGAGGGAATTAGTGAGCTAGTGCATACTAAAATAGAGTACGTGGACAAGAAAATTGAAAGTGTTTCTCAAATGGTGGACCTAAAAATTGACCATTTCAGTGAATTGGTGGACCATAGAAATGACAGTGTTAGTGAAAATGCCGAAAAGAAAATCAGAAGTGTGAAAGAAATAGGTGAGTTTCTTAAGGACGGAATGGGAGAAATTTTTACAGCAACATGCAGGGGTCAGCCATCGGTGTGTCGGGATAGCGGCTTGACAAGGCCAGAGCTAGGACATCAGGGTAACGATGGGAGGTGCTCTGCAATGTCAGGATAGGCTGTAGGAATACCACAGAACATGAATACAGCTGAGGTTGCCATGCCTGGGATTGGAAAGAGGGTTACAATCAAGTCTGCCCCTTATGATAGTCAAACCCCATGGCATGAATATCAGCACCAATATGAGATTATTGCAACCCTGAATGGTTGGACAGAAGAGCAACATGCCTTCTACCTTGCAGCAGTGTTGAGGGGCCCTGCACTCAGTATACTCCAGTCTCTGCCTGAACGACATCGCCTGGAGTATTCTACTTTAGTCTCTGCCCTGGAGCTGCACTTCGGGGACCGCTATTTACGACATGTCCACCATGCCCAACTTCGATGACATAGTCAGCGACCTGGGTAGTCCCTTCAGGAACTTTGGCAAGACAATGTGCGACTAGCCCATCTGTCACTTGAGGGGTGTCCAGTGGAGGCGCGAGATGTGCTTGCCATTGGGTTCTTTGTTGATGCCGTTGCAGACTTGGAGGTGCGACAAGCAGTACGCCTGGCAGCGCCTCGTACCATGCAAGATGCTCTACCCTGTGCACTGGAAGTCGAGTCAGCAAGGCAAGTGCCAGCGAATCGGTGTGTGGTGCGAGCAGCGAAAGTAACAAGCGAAAAAGAGCGAACAGCATCGAGAATACCCTGAAGAAAATGAAGACAGCAATCAGCATCATTTCCAGCAGAGATGGTGCTTTGGAGCACAACCCTCGACCAGGAAAGCGGCCAGAGTGCTGGGAGTGTGGACGACCTGGACACCTGAGAGCCCAGTGCCGACAGTATCAGCGAAGAAACCAGGACCGAGAGTCAGGTGAGACCAACCAAATAGTTCAAAATTCGGGAAACATGTTAACACCGGTCTTGAGGGGCGAAGGTCGGTGATTGCTGGAGGTAAGGCCCCACAATTCCTTCGAGTACATTCGGTGAAAAAAGGAAATTGATGCATTGCTGGTAGAGGGCAGCCTGGATGATGTACCCTGTCAGATGGTTGTAGGTACAGGGGTGACCATTACTTGTCAGGCCTTTCTCCCAGCAATCACATGATCAAAATAGTGGAGTGTGCATGTTAACCACTGTTACTGGTGAGACAACACTAGTGGAAGGGAATGAAGTGTGTGCAACTAAAATTGTGTGAACTAGCATTAGAACATGAAGTCTACATAGCGGATATTGCGGATGCATGTTTACTGGGACTAGATATTCTGCGCAAACTAGGATGCTGCATTGACACTCGACTGGGGGTCTTGAAGGTAGGTGTAACAGAGTTTGAACTGATACCACGACCAGAATTAACATCACCAGTCAGCTGCCCTGTAGTTTGTTGTCAGACCACTGTGTTGTCTGCTTCTAGCGAAATTGTGATACCAGCGCGCTGTGTAGCACAGTTTGTAAGGCGCCTAGGATTAATCGAGCCAATGAGAAGAGGGAGTAACCTCCCTGATGGAGTACTTATAGCCAGGACTTTGGTTTCATCAAGATCAAATAATTTCCCAGTTAGAATGATGAACTTGACTGACAAGGCAATTCGTCTTGAGGACGGGGCAACGATTGGCTTGTGTAAGCAGGTTTCCCAGATAAACACCTCTGAGTCTCAGGTCTTAAGGGAGGATCTTGTGAAGCATACTCTGCCAGAACCACTTACAGAACTCCTGAAGAGGACAAAGGAAAACTTAAACTGGATACAAGAGAATGCTGTTGCACAACTCTTAATAAAGAATCAAAATGCTTTTTCATGTGGTTCACA